>VNJY01007824.1:0-260744 GCA_008042715.1 Drosophila bocki
AACGCAAAGAATAATTGAAAACTTTTTTTATTTATTGTATTCAAAAATGTTCAAAGTAACTAAAAAAGTTGTTCTTGCCTCGATACGAGGGTTGTTCAAAGAGTAATGAGACTTCAAACTTGGTGGTCGAAAAAAAAGGTGTCGTCCTGGCGGCCACGATTCAGGGTCTCCAGAGCGTCCGAAATGAAAAATAAAAACGGGGTTATAATCAGAATAGATGTCATTTTCGGCTGACGGAACAGATTTTTTTTTTTAATTTTTAAAACAAAATGGCGGCCATTCAAAAAAAAAAAATTCGATTTCGGGCGTTTTTTTTGTAGTTTAGTGTAAAAAAAAAATAGAAAAAAAAATTGTAAAAAAAATATGTTCCGTCAGCCGAAAATGGTGACAATTCTGCGTCGATTCCACTTTGTTTCATGAAAATCGGTTCAGTTGAACTGGAGATATCATGGCCGCCAGTTCGAAAAACGTGGTTTCGAGATAAACGCGTTTGAAGTTTGAAAAAAGCTCATTTTGCATAGATCTTGCTTCACAGAAAAGGCTGTATCTTCTAAAGTATTTCGAATTTCTAAAAATCCTTTTGGGGACATATACACACCATCCCAAGCTACAAATAAATGCAAAAAAAAAAAAAATCGAAAAAAAAAAGTTGCCCAATGAGAAGACCCCCTTAAGAAAACATATAGAATATAATGAAACTTATAATGAAACTTAGATCTTAAGCATAAAAAATATTAAAAACAAAATACAGCTAAAGAAATAATAGCTGTATATTCGTTTTTGGTGAAACTTATTTAAATGAAAAGTATGGTGAAATTATATATAAAATGTTTTTTATATGACTATATTTAAACATGAAGCTATTTTGGTCTATTATTTTAATCAATCACATTTGAGCAGGTCAAAAAGCTGCGAAGACGACCTTTAAGTACATCTTCCGAAATTGAATTGACCCAGATTTTACTTTAAAAGCCTGTGCTCACGTTGCCTTATCAGTGACTAAGCTATTTTATGAAGTTTTTCGTTCTTACTTCAAATTGATTTATATTTTATAAGTTTCTACACTCTTGAGTCCCACAAATGATGCATTTTAACGTCTCTAGTGTAGCAATTTAAAGGTTTGCCACCGCCTTTTATCGAACTTTAAAATAAAATGGTAAAGTAGTAGTAGATTAAATTATTTTGGAAAACAAGGCTTCACAGGCTATTATTAATTTAATCCGTGAAGGCGTTATTTCTGACCCCATAAACTATATATATTCTTGATCAGCATTAACAGGCTAGTCTTTCTTGCCATGTTCCAAAGAAAAAATTTTTTTTAATTTTTTTCAAAATCTTATAAGGGGTTACATCGTTAAAATTCTCAAAAATTTTTAAAAATTTTGATTTCCTAAAATTAAAATCTCAGTATGCAGATTTGTTTATCTAAAAAAAACTACCACAAAAACGCTTTCCGAATTGAATTTAGTTCTTTTTTGACTTAGTTATGATATTTTTAGTCTTTGATTTGTCCCAACAATTTGCATTTAAATTATACGGATAAATATCCATTTTAAAAATTTAAATATTTGTAATCTTCTTAAAAGGTATTATGGTTTTTGTCAGCGAAGAAGTCACTTTTAATTGAATTTTGTTTTTAACTTAGTTATATTTTTAAATAAAAAATATTGATTTAATTCTCTATGATAAAAACATTAAGGATGAGGTTTGTATATCTTATCCTTTTAAATTTAGTATGAAGCTCTGTCGTTAGTTATCCAGTTATATTGTAGCCGTTTCTTTATTTTTAAATTAACAGAAAGCGGTTTTATTTTTTTAGAAAATTTTATATAAAAAAGTATACGATGTATTATAAATCAATTCTTGTTCATCAAAATACATACAAACAAATGTACATATTTTCTATCCTAGCTGCTATTTCGTGCTAATCACAACCGATTGTATCCCCAGGTATGAAGATGATATAATTTATTTTAAATCTGTTTGGAAACCTACAGTTTCGTCTACACAAATTCTTTTACCATGAACCACAATATGAGATAAGACTAGTTGACTTTAGTCATAGTGGTAATAAATTCACAAAATTCACCATTGCATTCGTCTTAATTGATAATAAAAAACTCTAGGTAGGTTACAGCACCTTCTATTTGCCACTACAAGAACAAGAATATCTGTATATTCATGGGAAAAAGATAACACTTTAAACTTTACTTTTGACACATTTATCAGATAAAGAAAACCTTTGTCTCACGTTACACGAACTGGAAGTGATTTTCGGTGGAAAACCGCTGCAGATTGGAGAATATTTTCTCTTATTTCCATGGACTTTTTTAAGCAGAGAAAGAACAATTAAAGCACAGTTTTTAATTGATGTCGAAGAGATTCTCATTGCGTCATGTGTCACAATTAATTACCAGAACAAACCACTTGTTCGTGGAAGGAGTTTCGAAACAATTTCAATGTTCACGGAATTCATGAAAATGTAAAGGTTGCGAAATGGGTTCGGTGTGAACCGCATATGTACATATTTATGTACATACTGATGTGAGTAATAAAGACCGTAATTTATAAGAAAGCGAATGGCAGTTAAGCACTTCAGAAAGGGTGAATCAGTCAAAGGTAAAACTTGTTATTTATCCCAAAACATAACGATTGGCTTGTAATTCTGCAAGTGGGTTTGAGTCAATACATACATGCATACATATGTATGTAAATACTTATGCCACAACAACTCGCCTACGCAATTTGAATTGAAACCCTTTTTCAACTTGTCTGGTTTCTCACTTTTAAAATCAATCCACAATTTCACAACCACAATCACACTTTGGCCAACTGCTTTTCCCGTAAATTTATATAGAAATGCAGCGTTTACATAGGTATGTAATGCATACATATAGTATGTATGTGCGTATGTACACAGATAACATGTGTCTCTTTTTTCGGGGGCCTAATTTTCGATAAGGTAAATAAACACACATACCGCAGCCGCGAAGAACTGCGTGTAGGCAGCACTTTGTTAAAACTCGGTTTAATACATAAAACACGGTCGCAGGTAAATCTATAAAAAATTGTTTGGCCAACATACGGAGAGATGCATTTGTATGTGTGAAAGGTATACCTTTACAATAAAAAGTTGCTCCCTCAGCGCAAACAACTTCGGTGGAAATGAGTAATACTCGGTGTTTTCGTTGGTTGTTCGTTAATTTCGAGCCGCACACATGCATCTAGATATATTTTCATTCATCACAGAATTCTAGAGCACTACCACGGAATACACATTTATTTTATTTTATTTAACTACGATCCTCCCTCCCGCTCTCTTCCACAAACAAATTGACTTGTTTCGCAACACTGCTGATACGGTCACACAGATACGAAACATCGATAGACTAGATCGGCATTGATCGATAACTAAGTGGTCGTCTGCGATCTCTAAGGGCGCGTATTCAAAACAAACTTACGAACGAGACATAAAATATCACTATTTTTGATCCCCTTGCCTAGGCAAATACAGTGGCAAATAGAACTTTAAAAAATACACGCATAATTTTTAAATTTACATTATAACTTGGCTTCCCCTTTTCTGATAAGTTCAAAAACATGCCCTATGTTTCTAAACAGGTAAAGAGATTTACATTAAATAAAAAAGGAAATTACAAATAAATAAACAAATATATACCCTTTGGTAGAAATAATTGTAATTAAAAACGTATTAAATAAATACCGTAAATAAAATATATTTTACGTGGATTAAAACGCACAAAAAGTAAAGATATGTGTAGTCTTTGTATGTATTTGATAGGCAATTTTATGTACATCCCTTAAAAATGTACCAAAATATTTATTTTCAAGATCAAACTAGAGTCCTGACAGAACCAAAACTTGAAATCCTTCATTCTGTATAATCCGTAATGGCTGTGATTCTTAACAATTAGAAACAGCAAAAAAATAATGTTTAAATTATTTATTTTCAATCCAAGAACAAATAGTCCTGGCAAGTCTTAAACTTGGAATCCTTCACTCCTTAGTATAATCCGTATTGTAATGGTTGTGATTTTTTAACAATTATTTAGAACCAACTAAATATGAGGCACAGTTTGGTTCTTGTAGGTATTTCTTATTGTTGCACAATCCACTGGTATTTGTTAGATTTAACGGGTTTCGGGACTTTCGGCACTCACGATTATGCAATATTTAAGCACATTTACACTTATTTTTTATAAACCATATTAATGTAGTGAACGGTGTACACACAATACGTACGTACATATTTCTGTATTTCACAGGGGGACATCACTAGCACTGGAAATGCGTGTTGGCATAGAAATATTTATTGAATCGCATACTGACGCGTATCCTCGGAGTCATATTAAATGAATAGCGCGGCTGTTGATTGAAACATACATTTCTTTCAATTGCAAACTACCGAATTGCACAATATACCGCGACTTTAACCAACATAAACCGCAGCCAATGAGAACAGAAATTCAACTGTTTCGATATTTCGCAAACGCGACTCTTCTGGCCAAGGCAGGTCCTTTCGAACGCAGGTCCTTTCGGGTTGTAGCACAACCCTCGAGTATGATATCCTGTTGCAACATAGAACTCATACACGGTTGACTAGAGGCTAAAAAACCACTATTTCCCCTTATCGAATTACAGGCATAGCGCTATGCGTGAATGTTAGCGCTTCCTTTCATTTCCCTTTATTTTAACTGCAAGGATGTAGTCCTTAAAACCACCAAAACATGTATGTTATTTAAAATCTGTACATACTAACAGGACTGTGACTTACAGAATGTCGTTAGACTTAAATTGACCTTTTACCTAACGAGTCATATCATATTATATGTAATGTAATGGAATAAATAAATTAATTTAATTAATTTAAATTAAATTTAAAGGGCAACCATAAAATGAAATATATCTTTGTGCGATTTAAGTACCCTGTTCTCAAAATATTGCCTTCATTGATTAAAAAATATTAAATGGTCATGATTTATCTGAAAAGATTACAGTTATAATTTATTTATTTTTATAATGCTAAACAATTAGTTAAAACTAAAAGTTTACAGAATTAACGACAGGTATAATTATTTCCTAGCCTTTACTGCTATAAATTTCCAAAATCATTTATTTATAAAAGGAAATATAAAAGGATATACCGAATATCGTTTAAACATTTTATAGTACCATAAAGGATATAAAAAGTTTCATACACCTTATCAAATTGTCGTTTAGAATTTTTCTACATTTCGTAAATACCGGTTTTCATTTTTAACTCCGAACTAATTTTGCTGTCAAATATTAGTGGTTTTAAATTTAAAAAACATAACGGAAACGGAGAGATGTTTGTATTTCTATCGATAAAACATATAGGAAGCAGCTGAAGCTGATTAAGAATTCAGTATTTGGTGGATTTGTGAAAACTGAGCAAATATATATATCAATATCTGCTGCTGATTATTAAGGTACGTAGCACTTTAACTTCAACGTATTTGGCCGCATCCGTACTATTAACAAATGTATTTAAATTTATGAAACAGCTAAGGAGAAGTTCTGAGACCGAAAATATACATATACCTACATAATTACATACGTAAATATGAATGAATTAATGCAAACAATAGAAGCAAATAAAACCCGAATCCTGGACCTGGAGGAAAAATTAAGGGACTACCAAGAAAAATGCAAACACCAAGATGATCTTATCAAGTCCCTAAACACTTCCATTAATTTAATCGCTGAAGTCTCAAAGTTTATGAATCATCGAATTGCGGAGATGCAAACATTGTTCGTACCAGAAGTAGACGGGTTTACTTCCGCTTCTAATCAGAATTTCGTACAGTTATCAGCAGACTCGGAAATATTGAAATTAAATGAATCTCTGCAGAAAAAAATATTATATCTCGAATCCTTTATTAAGGAAAAGGAAAAGTATGAAAGTATCATACAAGAAAAAGACCAGAAAATAGAAGAGCTTGAAGCAAGAATTAAAGTCTTGACAGATGAACCCAAAATCCTCTCAAACTCCCAAGAATCTGTTGAGCCAAACGAACAAATTACTCCTATGGTTTTCCTCAACCACCCAAACACTTCCTTGATATTATTTGAAACAAACATTCACGATCCGTTTGCCTTAAAGGTTGAGAACATTCCAGGTGCCGGAGCCGGTTGGCTGGTCATTCAAAATCGGTTCAATGGAACTGTGAATTTCAGTGGTAACTCTGAAAAAACAGTCGGTACTTTAGATGGAGAGTTCTGGATAGGCTGCGAAATATTGAGTCTCTTAACAAACCTAAAAAGACACGAATTGTACATTGAGCTTGTCGACTTTGATGACAACAAAGCGTTTGCTCGGTATGACAATTTTAAAGTGGAAAACTATATATCAGACTACAAGATTCTTTCCCTGGGTGAAT
This sequence comes from Drosophila bocki, assembly GCA_008042715.1. NCBI lineage: Eukaryota > Metazoa > Arthropoda > Insecta > Diptera > Drosophilidae > Drosophila > Drosophila bocki. The sequence goes on from VNJY01007824.1 coordinate 6,423, forward strand.
ACTCGGGAAACGCTGGCGATGCAATGCGAATTCATGAAAAAAATTCTTTTTCTTACAAATCTATAAATATCAATGGAAAATCTGAGAAATTTTGGTGGTGGTATGGCGATGAAAAGGGATGGTAAGAAATGAGATTAAATAAATTTAAGTAATTTACTACATTCGAAAAACATTTGCTTTAATATTTACAGTAATTTAAATGGCCCGTATTACGCATCAAAAACCAAACTGAAAAATGAAATGGGTATTTGGTGGGGCAACTGGTATCATGGTTCCATATATACTCTGAAGTCGTCAAAAATGCTTATAAGGCAAAAATTATAGATGGACATCGACCAAAGAAAATATTCGAATGTCATCGATGCATTTACTAAATAAGAAACAAATGTTAAATAATATTACAAATATATTGTAAACATGCAACATTTAAAGAAAAAAATAAAAAATATATATATTCCCGATAAACGTAAAACGCTTCGTTTAAAAAGGTTATCAGCTATTTTTAGTCTGTGTTTGGGATTTTCAACAAATTCATTCGGCAAATTTAAAGTCGTTTATAGTTTTTGTTTATCAACATTTGTTATCTTTTATTGTTGATACATTTATGCATATATAAACATATCCAATGTGAGGAGAAAATGCCTGGCTAAGCACAGCTTTTAGTTCTCAGTTTCTCAATGTGCAGTTTAAATTAGTTGGTTTGAAAACGATTAACATTTGCCATACTCGATTAGAGAGTTTATTTTTGCCGCTCATTGAGAAAGTGGTTAAAAGTCGATCTTTAACACTCTATCAAACGTAACTACCACACAAAACATATACGGGAACACAGTCGTCAAGTGTTAACAGTTTACGCATATTTATTTTTATGTATTGGGAACATCCAGAGAAATCAATATATAAAAAGAAATATGTGGTTTATATATGAAGCCCTTAATTTCTACTGTTGAAATTTATATTTCAATTTCTGTAGCCATCTCCAAGTATTATTCAAGATCATCGATAATTGCACCCGATGAGCTTTCTATTATCTTAGCGCCTTCGAGCTGTTGTCCCGAGCTCGAACCCAAGGAGATGGGGCCGTCGTTCCCCTCCGACGCCCGATTTCCGAACTCTTGCATTTTGACGATCAGCATCGCGAATACTTGAGCTGGAAGGGAGGACTGCAGCACCTGCAGCAGGCGAGCCGGCTGGCCGCACACAACGATGGCATTCGCCAAATGCTCAACACCGCTCTCGAAGTCTCCGCTAGCGATAAGGGTTTCACCCAGTTGGATTTCTTGCACAAAGTATCTGAAAGGATATTATTGTTGAGGATTAGATGGTATTTAAGGGAATTGATATTCATTAAGGGGTATAAATATGTATAATTTATGTTAAAATCTATAATAATATAAGGGAATTATTTTTCATTAACGGCTACAACTATAAATTATGTTTAAATATTCTACCAAACGAGACTTTTAATGTAATATTCGCATCTGTAATTATATTAAATCTAGAAAATATCTTGTTGTTAAATGAATTGTATTTATCGTAGGTTTTCATTTTCTTGTTTTTCTTTTGTTAATTTGAACATTAGGGGGGGTAAGGTATTTAATTTTTTTTTCGTACATTTTTTAATTATATTTTTAGAATACTGTGTCCAAGTTTTTCATTAATAATAGCAAAATTTTCGAAGCTAACCCTAGTTTATTATACTTTTTATTTAACAAAGTATCTTAAATTTTTTAGTCAAAATTAGAAAATTTTACCTTTCATTTTTAATAAAAAAATTAGGAAAATTTTGTTTAAATAAAAATGTTTTTTTTTTATAGTTATTATAGTTCTTTCACTTCCCCGGTATAAATTATGAATCATGACAAACAAACATATGCTTTTGTTATCTGAGATATGTTATAACCAGCTGATTCCACCTAGATAAAGAACAGATACAGGTGGTTTCACAAATTTAAAGCTCTGCCTATATTAAATTAATCATTAAATCAATTTATTCCAGTTAAATATGTATGTACATAAGTATAATATCAATAGGATCCAGATATGCATACAAAAAAAAAACCTTTCACTAACATAAAAAAGCTCTAATTTCTCATCAAAATAATGATTTTCTCTGGAGAAACAGGGAAAATTGTTACAATTATTTAATAAAACAACAGTTTTATCTATTCAACTGATAATGCCCTGACTAGTTATAGAATTATCTATAGGTAAACACCACATAAATATGTTTAAACATTTGTTCCGTTACTTCTAGCCTATATGTACACACATGATGTATATTCATACATACATACATACATCACTGGCGTGCTAAGCACAATTCTCGCGTATGAATGGAAATGTTATGAATCGGCGAAAACTACACGTGCCGCGTTATATAATATAATGATTTTTATTTGAAAATGCCTACCTTTCAATGGCTTCATGGTCGTTTAGATTTGGAATTCCAGGCTTGGCAGCGCCAGTTTTTTTGTTGCGGCGGCGACCTAGCATGTGATGAAATGTTGAGTTTCTTTCATAATTAACTTTCATGTCAAATACTCTTACGCTCACGGACTTTCTTCTTGTACTCTGGGTCATTGCGGCGCTTCTTGTCGAAGTAGATGCAGTATCCTATGAATAACGTTCCAGCCACTCCCGCTGCAATGCCAATTGCAGTTTTGTTCATTTCAATCATTACAAAAATTTCCGATTCGTGTAATTTTTATATATATATATAGATTTCTTAGGGATGTGAAACAAAAAATATATTTTTTAGGGATGTGAAAAACCAAATTATCAGTATATCGATAATTTTTTCTAAAGATTGTATTTTATATCGATATTTTTTGTTGCCCAATCGATAGAATGTCGTGCGTGAAAGACTATTTTAGCTGTAATGAAACAGTGAAAGTGGAACACGATAGATTAATTTTTTACTTTTAAATTTAAATTTTAAATATTTAAAATTTAATTTAATTTGTAAAACTGTTGTTTAAAAATTAATTATTATTTTATAAATTAATATTTATTCTGCATTTTAATTATTATTATTTTCCGAATTTTGTTTTTATTAATTACAAAAATTATTTTTAAATTAAAGATAGTGGTAGAGGTATAATTATATCTCAGATCAGCTAATTTTCAAACGAATGACCTTTTGATTTGTTCTATGAAGATGGAATAATAGAAACATACAATTTATATTATTATTGTATTGTTCTTAATTCTAAAATTTTTGTATATACTGCATGGTATTCGAAGATTAAAATTATAAATAAAACATTAAAAAGGTATCCAATTATTATTATTTTAAATTATCCTATTATGTTTTATTCGAACATAAAAGGGAAAATATTTATGTTTTACTTATTCCCAATGAAATTTTTACTCTTTTATTTTTAAGTATTAAAAGTAATATTAAGTGTTTTTGTTTGAAAAAATGTAAAGAAATTGTAATATCTTTTGTTTTTTTAAGTGATGAAATGAATTATTTATTTATTTTGTTTTTGACTGTTTTTTTTTTTTTTACTATTTGTTATTTCTAGCATCGAGTTAGAGAAACCACAGTCTGAAAATGTTATAAAGATGTACATATGTATTTAAATATGTTGTCCTTTTTATCCTAAAAAAAAAATATATATATATATTTAGAGCTCATTTATCAAAAAAATGTGTATACAAAACATAGGGATAAAATAAATAGGGTTTTAAGTCTAAATTTAAGTGTTATTTTTTTCAGGCAGCCAAGAAAAGGTTACTTAGAAGATGAAACTACTTAAACTAGCTTAATAAAATAATTTAAAACAAGTCATTGTATTCTATAAAGTAAAAAAAAACCTTATTTTATTGTATTAATTTTATTTTGCCTAAGTAAATATATTAGTTTACCTTGGAAGGACCGGAAAATATGTAATTGACGCAGAACCATGAGGAATTTCCAACGCTAAATTGACAAGTTCCCAACTGAGAGTGTGTGATTGTTCTTAAGTGTATGGATATATGTATAAGCCCGCATACATAACCATTTATATGTTGGTATTCTGTAAATAAATATTAGTGATTCGTTAGTCTTCCGATTGAACAATTCCTTCACTTAACCCCGGAGCACTCGAGAGTAACCATGCGGAGCTTGTGGCTAAATACGCTTGCCAAGCAAAGTAAGTACTTGAAAATATTTAACTTTTGCAGTTATTGTAACCAAATTATTTTTTAGGCTTGTGTCGGTTGAGTACCAAAAGGTACTCCACCAACAATGAGCCCAAGGAACCAGTGGTGAGGACAAAATCAATACCTGGCCCCAAATCAATTGAGCTTAAAAAGCACCTGGATTCTGTTCAGGTGAGTTTTATTATAGCTATCAGTTTGCTGATAACATGAATTGTATATTATTTTTATTACTTAATGCACTTATCTTAACCGCTTTTATTTTTGCACATCAGACCACACATGTGTTGTTATTTTTGGGCAACAAAGGCCACTTATTAATTAAAACAAATTGCTTTTTTATAGGCCACCGGAACCATCCAATTTTTTGCTGATTACGAAAAGTCCGTTGGGAACTACATCCACGACGTTGATGGAAATATTTTGCTAGATGTCTACACCCAGATTTCCTCAGTGCCCTTGGGATACAACCATCCAAGATTATTTAAGGTCTTTACCAACGAGCAGAACCTGAAAAGTAAGTCAACCAAGTTCTTTTATTATATTTACCAGGCTTTTTAAATTAAGTTAATTCATTTTCGTATAGATGGATGTTAGTTATAATTGTTCCTTTTTATTTAAACTAAAATCTTTCGTTGGTGATTATTTCCAGCTTTAATTAATAGACCTGCACTTGGTGTCTTCCCTGGAAAAGAATGGCCGGACAAATTGCATTCTGTTTTAATGAATATTGCACCAAAAGGTCTTAATAAAATTACCACGATGATGTGCGGCTCTTGCTCAAACGAAAATGCTTACAAGAGTATTTTTATATGGTGAGTTACTGTACTGATTTTTAACTTTTTCTTTCAACGAATTTAAATTGAGAGAATTCTTGTTTAAATTAAAACATCAACTATTTATATTTCCCTTAAGGTACCAAAACAAACTACGCGGAAATACTCCTCTCACAGAGCAAGAGAAAACCTCTTGCATGATCAACATTCCTCCAGGAGCTCCTAAGCTTAGTATTCTCTCATTCAAAGGAGCATTCCATGGTCGCACCCTAGGGGCACTTACCACCACACATTCGAAATATATTCATAAACTAGATGTTCCTTCCTTCGATTGGCCGATTGCCTCATTCCCTCAGTACAAATATCCTCTGGAAGAAAATGTAGAGCACAACAAGAAGGAGGACGAAAAGTGCCTAGCCGAGGTGCAGGATCTTATTGAGCAGTACTCGAGCAAGATTCCCGTTGCCGGAGTTGTGGTAGAACCCATTCAGAGTGAGGGAGGCGACAACGAAGCTTCGCCCGAATTCTTCCAAAGCCTGCAGGCCATTTGCAAGAAGAACGGCATTGCCCTCTTGATCGACGAAGTGCAAACTGGAGGAGGAAGCACTGGAAAATTCTGGGCTCATGAGCATTTCAACTTGGAGAGTCCCCCAGATGTGGTGACCTTCAGCAAGAAACTGCAGTTGGGAGGCTATTTCCACAACGACGACTTTATTCCCAATGAGCCGTACAGGATTTTCAATACCTGGATGGGAGATCCGGGAAAAGTGCTGCTCTTGGAGGAAATTGTTAAAGTAATCCAGGAGGACAATCTCTTGGCCAATGTCAATGTGGCCGGTAAGGTTCTTAAAAATGGTTTATTGAGCTTGGAGAAGGAATTCCCACACATATTGAACTCGACACGCGGGCGTGGCACATTTTTGGCCGTCAACTGCACCAATACCAAGGTGCGAGATCAAATAATTGGAGCCTTGAAGTTGCACGGCATCCAAACTGGAGGGTGTGGGGAAATCTCCATTCGATTCCGCCCAGCTTTAGTATTCAAGGAATACCACGCAAACATTGTCCTGGACCGTTTCCGCAAGGTTCTGAAAGCAATGTAAAAACTAATACAGAAAACTATTTAACAAAATGAATGTGCTTTGAAAATTGCTACCGCATGCAAATATATAACATATATGTTACAAAAATGAATAATAAATGGAATTTATTTTTTCTTGTCTTAATATTTGTTTATAATTAATGCAAAGAAAACCAGGATATATTGATTGTATTGAACCAGTTATTAGGAAAAGTATGACATATTTTTCTACATTTTTTTCAAGTTGAAATATTGTACAATATTATACATATGTATATCCAGAAATTCAATACCTGGAACAACTCGACATGGATCCCGTACCCGCTCCTACTTCATGGTGGGCATGGCCACGGCCGCCTGGGCGTGATTCACGTCCGTCTCGCTCCACAGCTGGGTTACCGTCTTGGTCTGCGTGTAGAACTTGATGCCCTGCTTGCCGTAGAAGTGGTGATCGCCGCGGAAGGAGCCACGTGTGCCGGTGAAGGAGAACATGGGCAGGGGCACCGGAATGGGCACATTGACGCCCACCTGCCCGGCATCGATCTCGTTGACGAATTTGCGAGCGGCGGCGCCGTTGGTGGTGAAAATGGCAGTACCGTTGCCATAGGGATTGGCATTCACAATGCCGATGGCATCGTCCAAGGTGTCGGCCTTAAGGATCACCAGGACGGGACCGAAGATCTCCTCGGTGTAGCACTTCATACTGGGCGTGACATCACTCAGAATGGTGGGGCCCACAAAGTAGCCATCCTCATAGCCGGGCACGCAGATCTCGCGTCCATCGAGGATGAGCTCGGCGCCCTCCTTCACACCGGACTCGATCAGGTCGTTGATGCGCTGGCGAGAGGCGGCGCTGATCACGGGTCCCACATCAGTCCCGGGCACATGGCCGGCGTTCACCTTCAGCTTCTGGGCGCGTTCCACCAGATCGGGGATCCAGCACTGGGCATCGCCCACAAAGACGGCCGTTGACAGGGCCATGCACCGCTGGCCGGCAGCACCGAAGGCGGCGCCCGCCAGCTGGTTCAGTGTCTTCTCCTTGTTGGCATCGGCCAGGATGATGCCATGGTTCTTGGCCCCCATGTTGCACTGCACCCGCTTGCCGTTCTTGCCGGCCCGCTCATAGATGTACTTGCCGGCCTGGTCGGAGCCCACAAAGGACACGGCCTTGATTTCGGGCGCATCGCAAATGAAGTTCACGGCATCGTGCTGGCCATGGATGACGTTCACCACGCCGGGTGGGCAGCCGGCCTCGTTCAGCAGCTCCATCAGCAGCATTGTGGCGCCGGGCACACGCTCCGAGGGCTTCAGCAGCATGGTGTTGCCGGTAGTGATGGCGACTGGGAACATCCACAGCGGAATCATGGCCGGGAAGTTGAAGGGAGCCACGCCGGCGGTGACGCCCAGGGGCAGGACCAGCGAATAGGTGTCCATGTCGCGGGCTACATTCGCCACCGTCTCGCCCATCTGCAGCGACGGAATGCTGCAGCAGTGCTCCACCACCTGGAGGCCGCGCAGAACTTCGCCCTTGGCATCGGCCAGAGTCTTGCCCTGCTCCTTGGTGATATTCTTGGCCAGCTTGCCCATATTCTCCTTGATGAGGGCCTGCAGCTTGAACATCACCTGCTGGCGGGTCAGTATAGACTGGTTGCTCCAGGACCGGAAGGCCTGATTGTTGGATTCCAAGGCCGTCTGCATCTCGTCTTGGGTGGTCTTTGGCACGCGGGTTACCACCTTGTTGGTGGCTGGATTGTGCACATCGATCCAATCCTTTGTCTTGGACTCTACAAACTTGCCGTCGATGAACAGCTTGGTGGTGGGAGCGGCCGAGGAGTAGGTCCTCTTGGCCATCTGGCGGGCCTCAGCGCCGATTAAACTTACAAGGGACATCTAAAGAATGGAGGAGAGAATTGGGTGGAAAACTGCCGGCAAGGAAGGATCGCTTCAGTTTGAAAATGGCCGGGGATTGCGTGCGGTTCACTAGAAATCCCACCAAGTATTAAAATGGAAGTGAAAGAAATAAAATTGAAATTTGTGAAGCTACATCCCTCGCCTTCTACTTCTTCTACTTCGAGGGATTTGTTCAGCCAACATTTTTGCTGATCATAATTCTGCAAAATTTCAGGATACTCCAGATTTGTATTATACTTACTTTTACTTTATTAAACATATTTTATAAAATTAAATTTCCTTTATGATCATTTTATTATGAAAAATTTAAAACCTTAACATTGGGTGTTTTGGAACGGTCATAATAGATATTATTTAATATTATAATTAAATATTATAAGAATTGTTTATTATTAGAAAGAAATATACATAATGGCCATACTGAAAAAACAAAACAATTCAATTCGCAATTACTCTATACACTGTTAAATGATTATTGCTTGCATTTCAATATTATTTTGTAGTTAATGGGACTGCGGATCACACTGTAATAATCGTACTATTGATGGATCACTTTTGGCTCCTTCTATGAACTCTTCCAAGCTTAATTTGCCATCCTTGTTTCGATCCATTTGGCGAAAAATCTTATCGGTACGTTTCTCAGGAGTACTTTCGTCCTCTGGCATTTTCATTACCGATCCCACCATTTTATATATTGCCTATAAATTGTTAATTTAATTTAATTTAACTTAATTACTTCAATATAAGATATGTTTTAATAACTTACTGTAACAATTTCAAGCATTTCCTGCCGCGATATGTATCCGTTTCCATCTAAATCATACATTGAGAATGCCCATTTTAGTTTTTGCTCGAGTTTACCTCGAGAAGTGACACTTAGTGCACACAAAAACTCTCTAAAATCTATAGTGCCATCGCCGTTAGCATCAAATGTCCTAAAAACATGTTCTGCAAACTGGGTAATCAAATATAAAGATTATTACAAAATGTAATAAATATAATATAATAATTAAAAAAATCATAATTTAAAAGAATTGATTTGATTTTAGGTTTCTTCTTACCTTGCTGGCATCGCCATATGGAAAAAAGTTCCCATATATCTTCTTAAATTCCTCTACTGATAAATGCCCGCTTGGGCAGTCCTTAAGAAAGCCTTTATACCATTCTTGGATTTCAGCATCTAAAAAAAAATCATTTATTAATTATTATAAATAATAATAGCAACATCTTACTTACCTGTGAACTCTGTGTTTTGTTTGAGGTCCTCCAAAACTTCAGGCTTTAGTTTACTATTTTGCTTTCCCATTGTTGCAGAACAATTTCATTATACAGTTATCTTGAAATGCAATGTAATATTTTTAATTAAAAACTAGAAAAAGTATATGGAAATTATAGGGGAAGTTTTCATCGGGAACCGAGGATTTAAATACCCTTGCAGCCAAAGTTTACAGATTTGCCAATTAATTTAATTTTACCATCTTACAGTTGTGTGTGTAAAACCTTAAAAAATATTGCATTTTATGTCTAAAATAGACAAAAATACTCTTTAATCTATTTATAATATAATCAGGAACCAATCTTCATACATACTTTAACAAATAAGCATTTCCAATTTGGTCTCTCATAATCATAGAGATGTAAGGCTAAAAAGGAATAGAATTGTCAATGTTGTAAGTGCTTAAGTCTACCATATACCTAGAGTATCCAAAATTTATATTTGTAATATAAATCTTTATTATATAATACCAAAACTCGTATAATGATAAAATTAACAAGGCCATGAAATAAGAGTGACTTCAGGCTCCTTAAAATTTTGTTTAACAGCTGAAAAAAATATGTCTAAGAGCTAGATTCTAGATCTGTAAGCACTATTACGCATTTTTTTAATCTGTGTATATTCCCAGAAGGAAGGGCATTCTTTTTTCATTTGCTCACATATGCATCTTGTTATTAAAACGCCTTTGCTTTTACGTTTCATGTAGCGAAAGCCAATTTCCATCTTTTCCCACAACCCGAATAATAATACGATATAAAAAGGATCTTTGATAAATAAAAATTGTGAATATAAAATGAAAGTTAGTCTATCTAGGTCAGTTTCTACCTTCTAAAACTAATTAGGCAATTACTGGATACTAATCCCAAAAGCTAAAATCAAACTAAGCTGCGTTTTGAGTTGTTTCCTTTTGTGTCACGAAAGACTTATATGTATAAAGAGTTCAAGTCTTTTCAATATGTCAAATAAAGCTTACGAGAACGTTTGGTAATATAAGAAAAGAAATCAAGGGGAGACATGTTTACAACTAAAAAAAATATATCGAATAATTTTTAATGACGCACACTCAAAATAGTTTAATGATTTCATAGTTTTATAGTAGTTTAATTTTAGTATAAGAAATATAAATTAAATATTTATACATTTCATTACTGATTTCATCAAATACACACATATTGTAGGATATAATTGTTTATGGTGCCAACATTTTTGACAACTCCTCATCTTGCAAGCATCCCTTTAAGAACTCATCTTGGGTTAATTGACCATCGTTATTTTCGTCCATTTTAGCAAATATATTTTTTGCTCTTTCTTCTGCTGAATCAGCTGGACGATTAGATGAGCACGCTCCTAGCATGTCATAAATTGCCTGAAAAGTACATTAAATATTATATTTAATACCATGACAGAGTTTGACCAATTCTGAGGATAATATTTCAAAAAAAAATTCCTTCTACATTTCATTTATTTTAAATTAAAAAATACAATAAAAGTAAGTCAAGTTATACCTGAACAATTTTGGTCATTTCTTGTATGTCTATGACACCATTGCCATCGACATCGTACATTCGAAAGGCCCACTTTAACTTTTCCTCTGGTGTTCCGCTTGAAGTTACATCTATTGCGAGTAAAAATTCCTGAAAAAAAAACATTTTTATATTAATATTTAGTGGGATTTCTTATTATTAAGTGAGTGTCATGCGTCAAGGGAGTCCATACATATCTGTACAATAATAACACAATATGCATTCTCATCACATATACAATATATATATATACGATCATCCCAATTCACAGGCCAAACGATGGATACCCAAATATGTAAAAATGGTTCAGGTAATGCGTTTTTTAATCTATTGAAAGCGTTGGAGCCACAACAGGCGTAACAAAATCCCTAACAACCATCAAATTTAAAGAAATATTAAGATTAAATTTAATTAAACTTTACAAAAATGTACTACCCATATTCAACTGGCGAACCCTGTTGACTGGTAGTTCAAATGAACCCTCACTGCAATTGTTACTCTATTTCGCAACATTTAATTCCTTTTCCTTGCGTTTCCTTACCTACATAGCCTTCAAATTAAATTCTGTATCCTGAAGCCGAGAGGAAAAAGTGAGTAATGGAGGAATAATTACCTTAAAGTCAATATATCCATTTTTGTCCATATCGAATGTACGAAAGACATGGTCGCAAAACTCTTCCGCATTTCCGGATGGAAAAAACATTTTATACATATCGACAAATTTAGCTGGCGTCAATCGGCCGTTGGGACAATCTTGCTACACAAAAAAGAGAGACGGAACGTACATATTTTTGAGACTTTTCGCCCGTTGGTGTGGTAATATTTGTACTCACCTTAAATCCTTTATACCACTCTTTAATAGTAGCCTCGTCATATCTCGTATGGGTTTTTAAGAACTCCATGTCTTCTTTGGTTAAACGGTCTTTACTACTCAAGCACCCCATATTTGTTCACTGTTTATAACTTTTTAGGAGCTAAATTGTGTGTGTATTTAAGTTTTTTTTCCTTGTTTAAATTGCTTCGCCAGGTGTGTACATTTGAGTTAATTTTTATTTCTGGACAGAAAACCTACTCGAAATCAATAATTTTGCTTGTATAGCATTACGTTAACGATATGTATGAATTGTGGCACGAACAAAATGATGGTTGAACGAGCGACTCATTTATAAAATTTTCTTGATAATAATAAGCAAAGTTGTACTTGACTATTAACTTGTATATTTCAAACCTGATGTGTACCGAAGGACTAATCAAATGGTTGAGGCGCATGCGCGGAAATTGTCTCTATACAGGACGATTATTGGTTAACCATATTTTCTGTACACGGTAGGACTTTTTTAAAAGAGAAACAGGGTTGCCAATGCTCAACAAGGACTATTATTTATTCGTTTTCGTTAATTTAATTTCGTTTTTAATTTAATAATGCTAAAAAACAGTTTGAATAAGAAAAAACAGTTAATGTCGTTGAATAGTTTTCCTGGTAAAGAAATATTGTAATCCCAGCGTAAAAGCTGCTTCATTATACTAGCAAAGTATGCTAATTGCTTTCAGCTTTTTAGATTAATTAATTTTATATTAATTAATTAATTAAAACCAATAGAGTTTAGGCCAAGTTCCATTTAAAAACCATTTTTTTTATTGTTGTTAAAAATTATTTATATACAAGCAATGCAGAGCTGCAAATTAAAAGCTTATATCAGTTCGTTCCCACGTAGAAGGGTTACCTTTTTAAACCCTTTAAACAAAACGCCACACAAATTAAAGTACGATACCGTCAGAAAGCTAAATGCCGTTCTGCAGAAAGCTTAGATCAGTGATCTAATAGTTTCGATATTTTATTTCACAAACACGAGATGACATTATACTAATCATGTATTTGTTAAATCTTTTTGAACTGAAGACATTAACTTTTTGTGATCACTTTATCGGAAAACAATTTGAACAATCTTCTGCAAGGGTATATAATATAGTTTAAATTGGGTTTTTATTATTTTTAGAATTTATTTGCAGCCGTGTATGCCTTCGCACATTTAATGTTACCAAATTCTTGTTTTTTATTATTATTATTAGTTCATAAGTTTGATTATTTTTAAGGGTTTACACAAACTGTTTGGATATATTTAAATAAAATAATGTCTGTTTAATTGGCTGCTTAGGTATTTAGTTAAACATGCATTTTAGGCTATATTTAAGCTAGGCACGAACATTATCGATGCGTTTTATTCTGTATTTATAAGATATGTTTTACTTACATCAGATAGTGTTCCGTCGACCAAGTCAAATAGCATTATTTACCTCTTGAGGCTAATAAGCTGAAAATAGAAAAAAAAATTAAATTAATGTTGAAAAAAATTTTTAACTAAATAAAATATAATATTTAGAAAGATACAATTTACAAAATATTTGTAGGAAAATTTAACGGAATTAATAGGTTAATTTTATCTTAATCTATATGCTTTTCGCAAGCTTTTAAATATTTTCAAGTTCCCAAGAAACCATAAAATCCATAAATATATAAGATATATATATTTATAAACTGTGTGATACACTCATGTACCGAAAATCGCATTCACATCTAAACGAATTCTTATAAAAAGTCAATAAAATTATCCAATTATTTGAAAACTCAAAAGTAGGAAATTAGGTGAGTAAAAATAAAGTAACTTAAAAGCTGTCATTAGATGTTTTTTAATATATATATTTTTTTTAACGAACTTATTCTCATTTTATATTGTAATTGAGATTCTGGGCTATTGATTACTATTACTGCGATCTCTGTTACTATTCTTCGTGGTGAAGCACTCGAAAACAAAAGAATTTCAAATCCACTGAGCGAAATGGAATTTTGGCACACGCACACGCCTGCGTGTCACGTGGGGAGCACGGCCCGCGCCTATATTTTTTTTCTGCCACAACATTTTCTGTTATGGCCTTTTATTTACCCATAACTTCTGCACTTCTGTATATTAAACAACTGAGAACTGAGAACTGCACTTTCCAGGCCAATATAAAACTGGATATTCCTTTTAGGCCAAGTCTAAGCTGGGCTCATTTCCAATAATCGAATGGCATTGGCCCCCAACTGACCGACCACACGTCCTCACTCCCAATGGATACTCCACAGAACCTTCTTACATAAATTGACACTATTTTATCCAAGGAATTTAAATACATTAATATAACCGGCTCCAGAGATGTGGGACTTTCAATTTAAATTAAGAAGGTTGTTTGTCCATACGTCTGTATGTGTGTGTGTGTGTGTGCAATGTTTGTATATTTGCAATGAATTTGTTTGTCACACAGCACAGCACATGCCCTCAAAATAACAATGCTAATGCATACGCATTTTTATTTCCGATATAAATTCGTCCTAAATTGTTATTTTTGATATTTATATATGTATTTACATGCATATATACATATGTACACACAATATATGCAAGCAAAATTAGCGCAGTGTGTATATGGCACTCTCGTACGCGAATTTTGGATGCCTTCACTTCCAGAATGCGATTATTACCTGAAGAAAACTGACACATTGATTTTGGGCACATTTCTGCAACCTGCTAAATGAACAATACCACTTTTTGCAATTGCAATAAAATTCGAAAACACAATCAATACAACAAATTTAGGGGTGGCAATAGAGGTGGACTAAGTGATGCGGAGCCAGTGATGTGGAACTTGTGAACTGGATCATTTGGGGTGTTAGACACGACAATTCCCAATCGTTCCACATAAAATATTTAAATTATTAATATTAAGAAAGTGTCAAATTAAGAACATTTTTTATGTATATTAATTGAGATTAGAAAAATTTGTTTATTATTTTTTATTTTATTTAAATTTTATTTGCTCTTAAACAGTTGTATAATTTTATAAAATATACCATATTAATATTTTATATATTATTGTAACAAGTTTTAAATTAATAGCTTAAAAAAGCATTTTTTAGTGTGGCAAAACCGATTAACGATTACTTATTTTAAGTTGGCACAAAATAATCGGCATATAATCTATCGGCATCGGCAATGGCCAGCTGATGACGGCTTTCATATGATGTAAAAATTCATACATATGTACACATGATGTATTTTTCAAGAATCGATCGTAATATAGTCATGTAATAAACTGAAAACTATTAGTTTTTAATATATTAATTTCCCTATCGTTTATATGTATGTCTGCTATATATCTATACAATATTGGGGTTCGATCTGCCCCGTTTTCAACTTCCATTTGAAGGAATATAAAAAGATCATATGCAAAGGTTTATTCAGATACATAACTTAAAAAATTTTAAAACTATAGATTTTTTACAAACGGACACCCGGTCATTTCTAGATCGCCTTGGCTGTTGATATTGATCATCTTCATTACATTTCTAACATCTGACTAAAATTAAAATACTCACTGCAAGGGCATGAATATTATAAATATTATAATATTTATTTGTATTATTTTAATATTTAAACAAGGTTGCCAGCAACACAGAATAAAACTCATTTAAATTATTATATTAAGACCCTTGCCGACAGGTTTAGCTATCCAAATTGACATTTTCTAATAAGATATTGATCCTAATCCGCTGATTGTACCGGTACATAGGTGTTAATAGTGTTTCGCTCAATTAAACTAAATATGTATGTATGTCAACAATGTATATAGCTTCTGCTTCTCGATATATTTAGATTAAGTTTTCTAAGTGCATTTGTTTCGAGCAGCAGTTTGATCAATTAGTCTTTTTTCTTTTATACCAGTATAAACACTATTGTAAAGGTATTATCGCTTAATTTTCAAGTGAACCAAACATCCTAGATACCTTATTAAACGATTCGAAGGAAAACTAAAGTGACAATCTTGCATTAAATAATATTAAATAAAATAATTAAATGAATTAATTCAATTAAATATAATTATAATATAATTAATTAAATATAATGATATATAAATATTGTTTAAAATTAATCAATGGCAAGGACTTATCCTTGATTTTAGTTTTCAATCTTCCATTTGACTTTAAATTTAATGGTTTTCCTTGAATGCCAAATATGTGTGCTAAAAAGTCTTACGTTAACGGATGCTGTAAGCCTTTTATCACTTCAAGACAAAAATAGATGAACATAGGTGCTAAATATACTAATGAAATTAATCAAGTTTGTCCTTAATTCGACCAGTTTACTTTTTCTTCAACCTATTTTTAGAAACTGATAGAGTAATTTAATACTTAAGCACCATAAATGGGAACTAATCTGCAATTGTTTCGCTATGTTATGCAACTTCCAAGTAAAAAAGAAATTTAAATGGTGGAAAAATACGAATCAGTAATAGTGTCTGATAAATTGTTTATTATTTGATATATTTTGGAAACTTTTATTCCACACAAATAGATTTTAAAGCTTTGATTAATTATCTTTCTTCCAGTAATATGGGAGACGAAGAGGATCCATGGGGTTTCGACGATGGCGGCGCTGCTGCTGAGGAGCCATCAGCAGGTTCAACATCTAATCAGGGAACTCCTGCTCCTCCCTCCAAGGCACCGAGTGTGGCTTCCGACCATAAGTCTGAAAGTGTGGCGGTCGGAGGGACTCCGGCAGGCGAGGAGGCGGCTGCTGTAGAGGAAGAAATTGAGTTCAAAGCGCCTCCACCTCCGCCAGAAGACGATGGCTACAGGAAACCAGTTCAATTGTACCGACACTGGGTCAGGTTGGTGCCTTACATTTTATGGCGTGCTATTTTGCGATTCTTATGCAATGATCTATTTTCAGGCCGAAGTTTCTCCAATACAAATATATGTACAACTACAGAACCAATTATTATGATGATGTGATTGACTATATTGATAAAAAACAAACTGGAGTGGCCCGTGACATACCTAGACCCCAGACGTGGGCGGAACGTGTCCTGCGCACTCGAAATATCAGGTAATATCACAAAATAATCCTCGGGTATTTAGAGTTATAACCTAATTTCTGGATATGTTTTTTTTTATTTTTCATTTTTAAATCAGCAGCAGTGGCATTGACTCGTTTGCTCCATCGGCAAAGAGGGACAAGCAATTAATCCAAACATTGGCGGCCTCGATTAGAACCTATAATTACCACACCAAGGCATACATTAACCAAAGGTATGCCAGTGTGCTTTAGTGAGCACACTTAATTGTAATAATAGAAACGTTTTAAAAGATGAACTCGTAGTCATAACAAATATGATCGTTTCTAAATGATCTATACATATAGTAAGTCACTAGGCGTCTGTGTATCTGCTCATCTCCACGCAATATTGACCTTATATGTAGAATGGGGTTAATACTGCTCGGTAAAACTTTTCAAGAACCAAAGATTATATTTTGTATATTTTCTTACAAGCGTAATTTCTGTTAATATATTTTTATATATATATTTACGTATATTAACACAACTTACCTCTTGGATACATGGTATTTTTAAGATTATTTACTTCATATCTAGAAAAGTAAATAAACTAAAAAACTGATTTATATTGGTAAGCTAAAATAAAAAAAACTGTGCAATAAATAAAAGAAAAGAAATATTATGGTTTTATTTTGGGATTCTCTATTCTTGGTCATCTCAGAAATCACTTCAACATCAGTGCTACTCCCTTTCTAATAATATTTAGAAATTTTTTCCTTGGCCTCCGCAGAAGAGACATCCACCTCGGACAAGTGCCTCACTAGTACTGCCCTCTAATATGAGAGATTGGTGCAGTCCAAAGTCCAGAATCATATACAAGTAAGCACAGCCTAAAAAGCCATAATAGATTAAATTAACGTTTTGTATGCTTGTGAATTAGTAGAGCAAACAGAGTGGACAAGTGACTAACTCTAATCTATGGTTTAAATCAATTCAAATATCATAAATATAAATAAAATAAAAACTACTATAAATAACACACTTAAATAAAAGTCGTTATTCAAAACTCCTATAAATAAATCACTTAAATTTAATCAATTTAAGCTACCAGCCTCACTGGTTCACTCTAATCACAACAAGCTTGTAGGTGCACTCAGTTGCTATATTCTTTTATTCACATAGAAACCTTAAAACAGAGCACAATGTTATTTATGAGAACTGCATTATGTTTTATTTTTACGCTGCTTGTGGTTAAAATAAGTTGTACAGATTTATGGTAAGTAAACGTTAGTTTTATCTAATAAAAAATAAATTATTTTACCCTAACAGTAATTATTTTCAGTTTAGAAAACAATATACACGCCCTTATTCTAGCTAGAGGAGGAAGCAAGGGTATAAAACTAAAAAATCTAGCTCAAGTTGGTGGCTATTCATTGTTGGCCCGTACAATTAAAACAATTAAAAATTCTTCTTGTTTTAAACACATATGGGTTTCCACGGACGATAAAAACATAGCCTTGGAAGCGCAAAAGTGTAAGTGTTTTAGCAGTAAATAAAAAAGGGTTATTTACAAAAGATACTAAAAGTGAAATATCCTTTAAAAGTCCTTACGATTCCCAAAGCTTTTAATTTATTTGCTTATTTAAATATTTGATATTATATCTGATATAGTTTCCTCTTTTATAAATTGACTCGCAGTTGGTGCATTGGTACATCATCGTCCACTTAAATTTGCGAGAGATGATACTCCTTCCATTGATGCCATTGCTGAGTTCTTGAATTCACACACAACTATTCAAGATTTTGCGCTCTTTCAATGTACTTCCGTGTTTTTAAAAACTAACTACATTCAAGAGGCAGTGCAAAAATTCGAGTCACACGACTGTGTTTTTGCTGCCAAGAGGTAAGACAGTCGTTATATTAATTATAGATTTTATATATTATTAATTTATTATTGATCTTAGATCTCATTACCTTCGTTGGAAAATGGTTGACGGTTTCTTGGTACCTGCTGAATTTAATTTAACTTCCAGGCCAAGACGCCAGGACTGGAAGGGTGATATAGTCGAAACGGGAATGTTTTATTTTTCAAGAAGACGTCTGGTGGATATTGGTCTGCTACAAAATAATAGGTAAAAATATATATTATCCACAAGTCAAAATAATTTTATACTATTTATAACTTGTAGGTGCTCCATTGTGGAAATCAATGCCAATGACGGCCTGGAGATTGACTCGGGCCACGACCTCACCATGGCAAAATATATTTTAAGTAGTAGAACGAAAATTGATCTATAAAACTCTTTGCAATAATCTAAAGTTAAATAGTTTAACACTTTAAGTTTTGGGTTAGCTGATATTTAATGTCGAGTTCGTTCTTTTTGGATATATAATAGTTTCAGGATATTCTAAAATAGTCCACATGGTAAGAGTTAGTTCTATTATTTCTAGAAATTACTAAATTGCTTCGGATACTATTTACTTTGGGGCTATTACCATCGATGTAAAGCGACTGATTCGTCTGGTCAGGAGCCGTGGGAAATTGCTCGTTTCGGTGGGTTTCAGGATCAGGCAAGTTCGTCCGCACCGAGTTGAAAACAACGTGGTGCTACTGATATTTGTTGCACCTCCTCCTCGAGGTGCTTCTGATGACGTATCCTTTTCGGCGGCTTGCTCTTGATGCTTTTGGTCCTTGCTTAATGGCTGGGTTCTGGAGCTTGGACTTATTTGCGGTTCTTTGGAGAAGAAATTATTTAAGCCATTTTGGTTGAGTCCTTCCTCTTCGCATTCTTCCAACCTCATTTCCTTGCCGGACTGCTGACTGAAGCTGCAAGCGCATTTCGAAATGTGTCCCTGTTGAATCAACTGTCCCATTTGCACTGGGAACTGCTGCTGCTGGTTGTTCACGAACCTTGCACAATTGCAGTGTGGATAGGGATGGACTTTCATGCGGCAGTGGGACCACTGACTGCGGCTGGGAATTGGTTGGGCCTGACAGGGGTTTATACCAGGACGAAAGTTGCCGCCGGGCGCAAAGCCAGTTTTCGAAAGGATAGGTCGAAATGCGTGATGACTGACCTGATTGCTCGCAGGCATGCCGCCCTTGTTGCAGTGCCCGGGAAATCCCTGGGATGACTGGTGTTGTGGACTCGATACTGGACAGCAGGATGCGGAGCGGCTACAGCAGCGATAAGGATATCCATAGGGAGTCAGCAGACAGCGGCCCAAATTCTGAGGGGAGCAACAGGTTGTCTTTGACATTTGGCAGCCTTGTGGAGGCCTTGACAGACAGCAATTGCTGGTGCAGAAGGAGGAGCAAGATGCGTTGCTCGATACTGCACTTTGCAATTGCTGGCAAGGGGCCACAGAGATGCCACACCTGGAACTCGCCTGAGGCAAGGCCACGAAGCTGATAGTAAAAATGGGCGAGGGCGCCTGGCTGTTGTTTGGGAGTTGCGGTTGCTGCTCTTGCTGCTGTTCAATTTCTTGTGTTTGTGGCTGCGACTGCACTTGGAGACTGAAATTCCGAGCACCCCCAGCTTCTACTCGGGTTTCTCCATTGAATTGAGCTTGTTCGGCACTCGAAGAAGGGTGCTGCACGTGAGGCACTGGCACTGCCGTTGGTCCATAAACTGGCTGCGATAGATTTGGAGTTGCTTGGACACCTTTTTCTAAGGAGGTATAATTATAATTATATATAAAAATTAATATATAAATATTTTACTTAACCATTGCTGGCATTACCTTCAAAACAGCTGTTATTGATTGATGCCATATCCACTTGGAAGCCCATCTCATCTGTCTGACATTCAGCATGGGAGCTCATCACTTGTGATACCGTCTCCAGCTGACAGCATTCGCTTTGGCTTTCACTATGATCCAGATACTCCATAATTTCATTTTGGGTCGAAGCATCCTTTACCACAGTAAAGGAGGGCCTGTTGGCCAGTATCCTGTCACCGATCTGTATAAACAGCGGCGTACTCCCAGCGTTCTGAATCTCATCCAGTGGTGTAATGCTCATGCTTATCTTGTCCATACTCAAGGCTGCTTCACTTTCGTCTGAACCCACATGGAGGTCATTGGTTTCTCTGGAATCCATGGTAGCCATGCTAACGCTGTGTTTCTTCCACTTCCTCGGCTTGACCCTCGTAGGCCATTTAGGAATGCGGCGTCTAGCGGGCAATGA
This sequence comes from Drosophila bocki, assembly GCA_008042715.1. Taxonomy (NCBI): domain Eukaryota; kingdom Metazoa; phylum Arthropoda; class Insecta; order Diptera; family Drosophilidae; genus Drosophila; species Drosophila bocki. The sequence continues at coordinate 27,201 of VNJY01007824.1, forward strand.
TCTGCCGCTGTCGGGATTGGTGTCCAACATTTTTGATCCAACCTGATCATCTTTGCCCACGATGATCAGAAAACAGCATGTGTCCTCCTCGTTGGCCTCACATTCAATGGAAGAATTAGCGTTATTCGGAGCACCCATCATGTCCAACTTTTATTTGCCTTGAGTTTGGCAAATTTGCATTCAATTGATGTTATATTTTTCACAGCATTTTAGATGATTTTGGTAGCATAAATTTCGAAATAAGTTTTCTCAATGCCTTAGCGATGTGAGTTTCTAGTAACAATGGGTTACTTTCTGTTTAAAGATTTATTTTATTTCAGTTTTATTTTTGCCAAAACAAGGTTAAAATTAAGAACTTTTGTTAACATTTTGAGGACAGATAAAGTCGTTGCAAGGAATATTTGGTTGTCTTTTGTGTCAGGTTCACATTAACAGGTCCTTGACTATTCATCAAGACTTTTCGGTTCGAAAAAATAAAAACTAAAAATAAATAAAATTAAAAAAATATATATTCATGTAATATAATAATTTCTGGTAAGGTAAATCTAAATATTTACTTTACAAATAATTATTATTTAAAGTAGAAAAGATAAAGATAAAATTTCCATTACACATGTAAAGTATTGTCTCTAAATTCTATATATAGCAATCCAATTTTGTCCATTCAAATAAAAATTTCAACAAAATCAGGTAAATTATAATGCACAAAATTTAAAAGTCGGCTTGTTGAAGATGTTCTGCACGGAGAGCTGTGAGCATGGCTGCAATGCAACGTCTTCGGGAAAGCTAATCTCTGGAAATGGGACGCCAACCCAGACGCAACAGCAAGGACAGCAGCAATTCAGCATGTGCTATGCTCCACTGTCGGTGCAGGCGCAGGAGCTGGGTGGCAAGTGCGAGGCAGAGCCGCCCAGGGTGGGAATGTGTTTGGTCACCGAGGGACCCGAGGGTCTCAGGTAGGAATCTTTACTGAAAATATTGGTGATGTATATTACCAAGAAAGGATCATAGATCCAAGATCATAGATTCTAGATCCTAGAGTCTAAATTTTTAATTAAAGAGCACGTTTCTCTTAAATTACCTTTTCAGCATTGACTGCAATGTTCCCCTGCCCAATTCCTTCAATTTGGACGAATACAGAAAGCAGATGGTCTGCTCCTGCGGTCCGTCTGTGAATAGCGGTGGCTACATTGATAGCTTCTGTCTACCGGCCTCATCAGCAACTGCTACTCTCAATCCCATCCAGACACAGGCCTGCAGCTTTCAGTGCCAGTGTTGTGCCGTTGAAGCTCCCTCCTCCTCAGGGTTCGACGCGAGATTAAAGCAGACCACAACCGCTCCATCGTTAGGACCTTGTCCAATGCCCAATCTTGTGACGAGAACTTCCAGACCAGAGCAGACGATGACGGTAAACCAGAAGGTTTCTCCAGGATCGGCCGTAGGGCCGCAGATCTTATATTTGGCTGCCCCCGCCTCGCCCGTGCCTGAGACAGAAGCCAACTGCTATCCGCCAGACCAGCAGCTACCAGCTTACATATACAGTATGATTCCGGTGCAGTGCATCTCCCAAGTCTGGAGCCCACAGGCCATCAATCTGGTGCCAGTGGGTGCGCCAGTGCCCCAGCCGCAGCTTCTACCGCACCAGCAGCTTGTGACGAATCCTGCACAGAATTCGCAGCTGCCGACGCAGCAGTTGTTGCGCTACGACCTACCCCTTTCTCGCCTGGTAGCGGAGCTCCGACGGGAGCGGGACAGGCCCTGTTGCGAGTCCACGACTCCGGTACCACTGGCTTTCCAGCTGTATGCACCCGCTCAACCGGTGACTTTTTACGATCCCCCAGAAAATGCGGTTAATCCAAGTCTGGCCAAGGTGGAGGTTCCTGCTGCAACGCCTTCACCCGATCTGATGTCAGTTCCCACTGCCCCACAATCAGTATCGTCAGCACCGCCAGCTCCACCGCCGACGGCGTCTGAACCGGCTCGATCCACCAGAACCCGGTCAGACAGCCCAAAGTGTAGCCGTTCCTTCCAGCGCAGCAAAGAAAAATGGGACAACAATGGAGCTGGAAACATGGCATGCATGAAATGTGGCAATTGCTGGCATTGTCCCCGATGCAGTTGCGGCGCCAATTGCTTCTGGCATCCCGGCTTGGTGCGTACCCCGCCAAGGGACAATAGGTAGTATTGGCACAAATCAAATTATTGGAATTAAAAACGAAAAAAACTGATATTTAAAATTATTAAATATTTCTAAAATTCTTAACTAAAGTAATTTTTATATTATTTATTATATTTATTTATATATCTATATTTAAACATAAATCTCTTACAGAAAAAAATACTATTCAGACCGCAAGGGCCCCATTTTATTTGTCATTAACATTTTTAAGTCACCACTTTAAAGTTAGCTTTAAAAATTCTTCAGACTAAAATCACAAATGAGCAGTTTAGACCTTTTAAAGATGCTTTTCCGTATCTTTAGGCACGTCTATTCATATAGTTTGCCGCATAATTGGCCATAACAGATCTAATTTCCAGGTCATGGCTGCTTTGACCTCCCGGACCAATGTGTGGGTTTCCCGGAAACTGCAAGTACTCTGCTGGAGGTGGCGCACTTGGAGGCGGAGGGTCCCTGACTGGGACAGCATATGGCTCCGAGCGGTGGTCAGTGGTGAGGCGGCGATGTCGAATTTTCCTAGACGATAAAGAAGACTCATCTAGGGTCTTGTTGCTGGAAGGGCAGTACGGCGGTGGCGGCTGTAAGACTCGGTGTGGCATTTCGAGGGCAGACCTCACCATTCCGGCATGGGTTTCCGCAGGATTGGGTGGCATCTGTTCGTGATAAGGCTGCATGGCATGTTGATGCACATTCATATCCTGGTAAGCAGGTGAATATACATAGGCTGGCGGATGGTACAGCAACGTATTGTGTTGGTTCACCATTTGCTGGTGCTGAGTATATTGCTCCTGGCTTGGCTGGACTTGAGTTTGAATGTATTGCCCTGGAGGTGCCTCCATTTCTTGGCTGTGTTGCAGGAAGTTAGGTTGCTGATATTGAGGTTGCTGGTGCTGCTGTTGATGCTGCCATGACCAAGCCAAAGCCTTCTCCTTCTGCTGCCGCTGCTGGTCAGCAATTCTCAGCTGCAGAGTCTTGAGATCGGTTCTCAAATGTCGAAGCAGCTGCTCCTTTTCCGACCTTAGCTTCTCCTCCAGCTTTCTGCTTTGGTCAATTTTGAACAGAAACACGCGCTTCTCCTCCGCATGCCGGCGTTCACAGGCAAGCCGCTCCTCTTGGATTTTCTTCAGGGACTTGCCATAATGATGCAGTTGCTCCTCCTCGCGGCACTTGATACGCTGGTACATTATCCTCATTTCTTGAATTTGGTTTTCTATCTTGTACTGATGCTGATGGTAGACCATGAGCTGCTGCTGCTGGTGTTGCTGATGCTGTTGCTGTTGCGTGTACAGGTATTGCTGCTGAAGATGCAACTGCTGCTCGTGGTAGGCTTGATCAGCGTAGTTCTCTACACTGGCGGGGTTCCACTGATGGTCTATTTCGGGGGGAAATGTCTCAATAATTTGGGGTTGCCTTAGGTTTTGGTTGATTCGATCGTCGGCATTGTTATTGCAACTGCTGGATTGAAGTAGATTCTCTCTTAAGGTGGCCGGCTGGACGATGTGATGTATTAGTTGCTGGCGGAGAACCGAGTTCGTTGATTGTCCTTCCGGATCAAGGGACATGGGTGCTGCTCTAGTGGAGTTGTCGACGGGTACTTCGGCCGCCACTAATTGTGGCTGAAGCTCGTTCTCACACTGAGGTAAATAAATGATTGTCTCTGGATTCTGAAACTGAGATTGCAGTGGATCTTCCTGGTTATCCGCCAACTGTGGATTCTGCTCCTGCTCCTGCATACGCACCACGCTCTCTTCTTCGGTTTGATTGCAATCACTGCTGACATTCATCAGTGGAATCTCACTGTAGTTTACTGGGACTTCCGGCTCTTTTTCGACTTTGCATGGAAACTGGAGCAGCGAGTTGAAGTCCAATATTTTGCGGTCTGGCTTGTGCCAGCGCAAATAAGGATAGTGCTGTAGTCTTGAAGTGTTTGTTATTATAACACTTTGTCGCTGGCTTTGAAGGATCTTCCGGTTCCTTTCCACCAGCGCCTCTTTTTCGTCGACTTCTTTCTTTACCAAATCAAACAAAATATTGCTTATCTCTTCATCATGGGGCAGTTGGTCTCTAACTCCTTCTTCCACCTCGTTTTCTACGACTTCCTTTTTAACCAAATCAAGCAATATATTACTAATCTCTTCATCATCGGGCAGTTGATTTTTAAGTCCTCTTTCCACCTGAAAATTGTGCATATTTTGGGGCAAACTGCTGGAATCTTGAAGTTCCTCGTGTACTTCATCAGTGGTTTCCTCTTCACGTTTGATAGCCACATTCCCCTCGCTCAATTCTGAACCATCCAACGCCTGCTCGGAGTTCGACTGATCAATAGCTTGAGCCTTCTTCATCTGCTCTGCTACGATACGAGGACGTCCTGAGCCGACAGGAAACTTGAGCATTCGTAGGTGATACTCCCGATTCTTGGCGAATCTGCTTAGGGTTCGTGTTCGCTGATGAAGTTCACTGCGGGCTAACTCCTTGGGTATGAAAAGCAGTTCATTGGAGTAGATGCTGGCTCTGCGCTTCTTGGTTTCTGCTCTAAAAAAATATATATTTACAATAATAATAATTAATTCTTTCGAGAAGATTGGGAATACCTACATGGATAGCGAATGCCGCTCTTCCAAAACAAGGGGTCTGTTTATATCCTCCCCCGAAGCTTCATTCTTCTCAGGATTCTTGGGTTCAGCACAATGTTGGTTATCCTTTGTGTCGTTACTTTCCTTTACCTCCTTCAGCAACTGTGGATCCACTTCCCTTTTGTCACTGTCACTTTGAATAACCTCCTTATTAGTGTCCTTATGTTCTTGTGCTGAATTCAAAGCTCTTTATGCAAAAAATTAACTATAAATAATACGTTTCAATTATAAATTTTACGTTGCAGCCATACCCTTCGATTGCCGGCTGGTGTTCACTCATCCGTCGAGCCTCAGAATCGGTGAGAACCTCGGATTCTGATTCGGACACGACCATGTCGTGCCAAGAACTGCCGGTGGGCAGCCTTTGCTTCCCCTATTATACGTGAAATTTGTATACAAAAGCCTAGTTACTGGCTGGCTGTGGTATCGAGTGGCATGTCGCTTAGTCTTACGGTTTACAGGTTTATCGGGTGTAATAACGGCTCTCTGTAAATATAAAGTTAATACGAAAATTAAGTGTTTATTAAAAAAGTTCGGAATAAGTGACTGTAGACCCTAAGGAAATAGTATCTTGTGAGATGGTGTGCCGTATAGCAGAAACTCCTCGGGGCCTGGCATATAAAGATTTTTCGTCAATAATCGCAAATAAAGCTGCCTAAAAAATAGCTTAGTTTAATTCTTTTCTATTGTCCCAGTAAGTAATTAAGAAAATATTCCCATTAATTTCATCATATTAAAATCATTTAACTTATTATGTCTTATGATATACTTTCTATATGTACTTTTTTAAGTTTATCTGATTTATATATTCGGCTTGTATACTTTTCTTGTTTTATTCTTTGGTCTTTCAAATTAATGCACAAAGTTTAAGGATTTAAGTTATAACAAAAACATCTAAAATGATATATGAGCTTGCTTACTTGTCTTCTGGATTAGGCTGACCCTCAGGAGACAAGTCGAATTTCCTGATATCAAAGCCCCGCATAATTTGAATATCTATTTGTAAACACGAATCGAACTAATAACAAACAAATCTCTTTTTAGTTGATTGCCCCTTTTCCCAGGTTTCCCCACGGTTGCGATTTCAGTTTAGGAGGTCCGTCGGCGTCGCGACGAAATCCAATACCGATGAAGAGCCGACCGAGTGTCGAGTTGCACATCCGAAAAGTGAATGAATGCAAATGAAATTTGCTAATAATACGAGAATTACATGGCCCGCGGGGCGATAACAACGGCGGCGGCCCCACAAGCTCCTGTCCGGCAATTATGGGGCATTGAAGGGGCTGGCAGAGCGCTGGCCGCCGCTTCTCCTAATAGATATCGCCGGGCAGATATAACCCAACCACCTAACCTAAACCAGAATCTAAACTCACCCTACCACATAAGCTAGGCTAACCTGGGTGAACGCACTAAGGACACGTCAGTGGCGCTCATGTGACGTGGCCACGTACAATTCCTTCACTTATAATTGGAAGTGTAACTTTATTTTTATGCCACGGGCTGCCTGAATTGCTCCTGCATATCGAAGGATATATTAATGGACAGGGCGGTTGGTTGGCTTTTAATTACTGATTTCATATGCATATGACTTTGAGCATGATTATTAGACTGCTAGTGATAGTATATGATTTCGCGCGGAGTATATGATTTTCTATAAACAATTAACATTCTTTTATTAAGATATCCAATAAAAAGACAACATTTTTATTTTTTAGCTGTTGCTACTAGACAATAATAAAAGACCTGTGAGAATTGACTTTTATCTTTAAAATAACAACGTATTTTATATATATAATTTTTTTTTTTACATTTTTTTTCATAATGTAGCTTATTGTTTCTTTTATTAAGATTTAAAAAAAAAGTTTAAATTTTAAAGTTTATATTTATATTTTGAGTTGTTCATTTGACCAGACAATATTAATAGCCTCTTAAGAGTTGACGTTTATCGTTAAAATAAATAAGTTTTAAATAAGTAACAAAACTATAAATAAATAAAAAAAAGACATTAATAAATTATATTTACAGACCCGTAAAATAAAATGGAAAGCTAAATTTAATACTTTGAAGATGAAATATTATTGATCGTTTTTCTCATTTCAGGCAAGACATAAATAGACAAAAATGTCTTTAATTATTAATATAGGTAAGTTTTGAAACATTTTCAGCAAGCTCTACCTTTTAAAAAAGGCTCCCATGACTATATATAATAAATAAATATTAATAAAAACAACCACAGCAATGATTTCAAATTATATGCTCTGCGCGCCGTTGACTCTTGTGAACTGATTCACTGCAAAACTGGTTCGATTCATCGATGAACCCTGGTGGTTCATGAATTATCGAAGTTTTTCCATCGTTAGAAAAACCTACAAAACAGCTGCCCGAATATCCAGAATTTGTTTTCATTTTGTACATTAAATTCACATTGAAAATGGATAAACTAACGACAATTAGTGCCACGCTATTCATGGCCGCCGATGTTTTTGCTATCGTGAGCCTGGCCCTGCCGGATTGGATAATCACAGAGTCCGGAACTGGTAAGAACACGGAAGTGTCCCCAAAGACTGACCGTTGCCATTTACCGAAATCTTTAACTCTGTTCCAGGTGACATCCGGCTGGGCCTTATGTGGACCTGCATGACTCTGTATAACCGGCCACAGGTGTGCTACACCCCCGATCTGCAGCCCGAGTGGCTAGTCGCCCTGATTTGCATATTTCTAGGCTGCATTTGTGTGACCACCACCGTCATTCTTCTGGCCTCTTCCTCCTGCAACCGGAACGTGATCCCCTACGCCCGCTGGGTGGGATTCACGGCCATGGTGCTGTTCTGCATGGCGGCGGTTGTCTTCCCCCTGGGCTTCCACATCGAGGAGATTGGCGGTCAGGCCTACCAGCTGCCCAATACCTTCAAGATTGGCATCTCGTACATTATGTTCGTGCTGGCTTTGTGGATTACGGTGGTGTCGGAGCTGTTTGCCGGAAAGGTCTGTCTGCCGCACTTCTAGAGGCGCGAGGATGGCTTTTCTGGCTTCCTGATATCGTTTACAGTTTGCTCTGTGATTTGTTATACCTTCTGTTTCTCCCTGATTTCCCTAGCCCTGGATTCTCTAGAGTCCAAGCCCAACTCGAAGTCCCCCTAGCAATTAAGAACTTTTAGTTGTAAAGCTCCAATAGAAAGGACTCATGTCTGAAGATTTTCACTCACTCGGAACTCGTTCTGACCAAAAGATAGTACAATTTTATTTACAAACATATGTATGTATAGCAGGAGCTATGTGGCAAGAATCTCTGTCTTGCTTCCCTACTCAAAGCGTCCCTAGATTTAAGATGCCGTACTTTATGTTTCTATAAGTATTCAGTTGTATTTTAAAGAGGGTTCACTCACTAAAATATAGGTATTCTTTTAGGAAAACCTGTTTAGGCAGACACTTTATTTTATTTAAGGTTTTGTATTCATTAAAATATATATAGCTTAAGACATACTAGCTAAAACACGCAATTTTGCAGTTGTTTTTAATATTTTAGAAGTATGTATATAATTTTTGGGAAATAATTAAGCAAGAGCACGCGAATATCTTTGAACACTGCCACTGGCAAGGCCGCGACGGCAACTGAAAGGCAGAGACTGAGCTGAGTAGGAAACTCAGCGGAGACTCGGGGGTTTGCGCCTGCGTTGTGTTTATGTATACATGGTCAGGGCTATCCGAGATCCGAGAATGCTGACCAAGCTCCTGGGCGAAGAAATTCTAACAAGGGCTGCGATATATGTACATAATGTAAAGCGAAGCGGCTGGAGAACATTGCTGACCTCATCAAACATTAAAGATCGCGAGGGCCGGGTACGTTATCGGTTCTGCATTGCTTACAGAATTCTGTTTGTAAACTGAGAAGCGCACAAGCACTTTACTTCTCTTTTTCACCAGACGACCATATAATAAATGTCCTCAAAATATTTTAAGTACATGCAACATGATACGGTAGAAACTCATGGAGGAGAATTTTTATTTATACATAAATACCACGCATTATTTATTGTGAAACCAGAAACAATAATATTAAATTTTAAATTAAATGTGTGGATAATTAAAGGGAATTTGTATTATTAAAATTTTTCAAAATAATATAAAATAAATAATAATACAAATAAATCACAAATTATTATATATTTATGGTTCGACTTACTTCACTTATTAAAGCCTGCAAGGACATAAAAGGTACATACAAAATATACGAAAAGGGTTTATTTAGTTTATTTGTTTTCATTTTTTCAATTATTTTCCCCGCTTGGAAAACATCTTACTAAAATCTTTTTACCCTCTACAAGGTTATAAAAATCAAGAACAATAAATACACCAAACTCATTTGAATCAATCATTTGTAATATCTTATGTGTTTCCTTTATTTATCATTTAATATTCAATTAAATCGTTTAATAATATCAAATATTGTTCAAACTACTCTTAAAGCTCCTGCAGCGGGTTCAGGGTTCAGGTCTGTTTGTAAACATTTCATTTAAATATGGTTTTGTATTCAAAAACAGTGTCAAAATATTGATAGTTCCATTGAAATCCATCGTAGAAGCAGGTCAGTTTTCGTTGAGGAGGTATTGTGTAGTTTGTTGGGATATGTTAAGGTACACAGGATGCTGTTGTTGAGCTTTGATTTTTGATTCTTAAAAAGTAGTTCGCTTTGGTGGCTTCTTTCTTATAAATTTATATACACACATACATACATATATCGAAATATGATGCCGTGAATAGTTTAGTAACAGTAAAAAACGTTTGAGTAAAAAAATATATAGAGTTTTAATTGATTCTTCTCAAAGAATTTAACTAGTGTTGCTTGAAAAAATAGTACATTTTTTACGAATTAACTTAGATAGTGCTCGAGTGGGAAAGAGGGAAAGGGTAGTAAATTTTAAAACTTTTAAAATAAAATTATATAGACAGCCTTGGATTAAATTTGAAAAAAAAACAACAGGGAGGCTAGTAACAAACGGATATGTTTTTGGCTATATTTAAATGTTGGTTAATTTTTTGGACTAGGGTGGGCTAAATTGCATTTCTTTGTCTACCATATATTTAATTCGAATCGTATATAATTATTCGCTGTTTAAGTGATGGCTTCGCATAAGATTAGCTAACAAATTGTACGAAATAGTCAATAACATTTATATTCTACTAACTAACTAAAAAACAAACCTTTTGCTAACAAATACTTAACATGTGCGCGTTTGTGTGTGTGATGAGCAACGTATTTTAAATGCTTGCAAATTTATTACAACTAAATGAAAAGCTCAAAATAAATAAGAAGATGCTTCGAAGTGACTTTTGGCCTACGCTTGGTGTACATGATCATAAATATCCATTAAATAGTATCAACAGCAATTGGATGATTTACAATTTCCCATCGAATGGTGTCTTTACAAAGTAGGTGACTAGATTGCCCTTGCCCTTGACATAGGTCAGGCCTCGGCACTCGCATTCGTAGCCGGCGGCCATTAATATTTTCGCCGTATTTTCTGTCGTCTGTAAACAATTGATGTTTAAAAAAATTGTTTTATTTAAATAATTTTCCATTTTCTAAACTTTAAATTTCTAGGAAATAGGATTTTCTTAATCACTCACCTGTAGCCGTCCCATCACGCCGCAGGAGTCCATGCGTGAGGCCACATTGACTGTGTTACTCCAGATATCATATTGTGGCTTTTGAGCGCCAATCACGCCAGCAATCACTGGACCATGATTGAGCCCGATGCGGAGGCGGAAGCGTTGGAACGACTCCCGATTAATCGAATCCAATATGGACATCAAAGCAATCGCAAACTCAACCAGTATGACCACGTTGTGCTCCTCCGTGCGCTTCTCGTCCTGCGGGCAGAAAGAACACGGTGAATTGCGTTAGTCCCGATACAATTTAGTCCTTATTTCCCCCCGTTTTTTCTAGAAACCAATTGTGCCAGCTAATCCCACTACCATCATTTGGCGACCCTTTTTTTTATCGCCTCATTCCTCTGGCCTTTGTGGGGGCCAATGTGATTTGATTTTCCTTTTTGTTTGGTAGTTGTAAAAATTTAATTAAAGTGCTAAGCAGCGATTAAAAGGCATTTGAACAGTAAATAACATTCGGTCGATTGGGATTTCGCTGGAGATTACAGAGGGAAAAGGTTGGAATTTAAGTTGAATTCCGAAATTGGGAGCCGAGTAGGAGCATTTAATTTCAAGCTGATAATGTTAGCCAATTTATCATCGCTCTTTTAAAATGTGGCTATAGGGCAGACATTTTTTTAAACTTACCGCAAAACTACGTGACTAGATTGGGCAACCAAGTCAGGATTGTCAATGTTGTTATTTACAGGATTAGTTAAATGAAAGCATTGAAGAAACAGGCATTAGACAAGATAGAAACAGACAAAGAGCACAGGAAAATTCCCAAGAAGCTCCACTTACCGTAGCACCATCTTCCTTGCCAGGTCTCAGGCCCGAGGCACACATGTAGGTGCTGGCTATGGTCTTTATCTTTTCGATTCCACTGAACTTGGGCTTCAACAGCAACTGGAAATGGAATTTGCTTTGTTAATAATTTCAGAAAAAATATTCCAGATTTTTATTACCTTATCGAAATCACAAATAATCTCGTTCAACAGGCGCAGGCACTCCAGGCCCTGCTTGTTCACATCCGTCTCGTCGTAAAACTCCTTGTAGTTGGGAATGGAGGCGAACATCACGGCCACGCACGAGTAGCTCTCGTGGTAGAGCTCCGTGGAGCGTTCCAGGTGCAGGAAATGGGTGGCCACGTGGGCCGGCAGGATATTCTCCAGCAGAATCTGCAAATCAGGTTCGCGGTTTTAATTAACATCGAATTGCTTTTATTGGCTGAGTCTTGCCTTATTGATGCCCCGCATTGTCTCCACCTCCTCCTGCTCGACCTTGAGTTTGGCCTTCCACAGGAAGTCTGTGCGAGCCACATACTCGCCCTGGCGATCCAGGGTGTGCAGCACCAGAATGATGACCAGGAGCAGCAGAAAGCCCTTGATCTCGAGGGGTAAGCTGAAATAAAGAAACAATTTAGTAATTTTTTAGAGGTTTGAAGCCTTGTCACTCACCCATGTTCGATGTTTGTATTGTATTTGTCATTGTATTTCTGAAAGAGATCGCTGTAACCAAGCACTGTGACCTGTCCAATGAGAGCCACCAACATGGCAATCAGCTTCAGGATGAATCCGGATCTCAAGAAAGCCGATATAGCTGCCAGACTGATGGCACAGCAATACAGGAACACAGGGGCAATGGGTATGGCTCGGCCTATTTCCCAAGGCTGTATATCCTCAAAGAGGGTGGCGTTGTTGAATTCAATCGAAGAATTGCTGGCCAAGTCGGTGGCATTTGATGGCTCAATGTGATCCTGCTCGGGAGTCGTGAAGTAGATCTAAAGGATAAAATTAAAGATGAGAATACGATAATAACTAACTTCTTTTATGTTTTAAAGTTTTCAAAAAGACTGAAACCCATAATTTTATAGTGTTCCTAGTTACTTTTAATAAAAAATTACTTAATTACAAATAAAGCAGCCACACTCACCACACTAAACACCGCACAGGAGGAAATGAGAATGTTGACTATGACAAACATGGCCAGGCGCAGATAGCGACTGCTGGCCACCACCTGACCGGGCCCATTGCGCTCCGTCGACGAGGCGTGGACATCCGGCACGGACATGTTGCTCAGATACAGGAACAGGGCCAGGGACACGAAGCTGGCCAAGAGGGAGCCGAGCAGGGCCAGGTTCCTGGTTTCCACGGCAGATAGAGGACGAAAAAAAAGGGCCAAGGGTGAGTCGGCGGGCTCGTTAATGCAAGTTGATCTCACCTACAATTCGATTACAATCAGCTGGACGATGGCCAGCGAGAGGAACAGGACGAAGGCGCATATCAGGTCGAAGCGGAAGTGCGTATCCGGCTGGGCGCGGTACATGGCCTCCCGAGGCGTGTTGCGGTACCACATGGTGAACGGCTTTAGCTCCGTGGGCGGTCCGAAGAAATTAAAATTGAAACATTTACGCTCGGGCGGCAGTAAATTTGATTCAATCATGGCGATGCTCTGCAGCCAGCAAAGGCGGGAGAAAGGAAAAGGACACATTATAGTAGAGTTTGCCTTAGGACGTAAATACTTATTTACAGTAGACATTGTTTACATAAATTTATATTTAATTTCTTAAATATAGTGAAAAATAGTATTTGGTTTGGAAAACATTTAAAATTTAGGTTTTTATCACCTTTTGTTTTATTTTCTATTAAAATTTATCTTGTACATTTATCAAGAGTCCACTGTTTAAAGCCTATAACCTAAGCAATTTTAAGGAAATTCTCTTTGCATCGCCCTATCCAATTTGCTGATATTTTCCTTAGCCTTTAAAATTTGATTTCCTCCTAAACCAAACCCACCAACCCATTCCATTCAATTTCCAACTTACCGCCAACCCGATGTTCTTCACCAGCTTGGACTCGGCTATATTGGCAAAGGGTCTATCTGCGCCCCAGCACTCCACATATTTGGTCATCTTCGACGAGGGACGATTGCGGGTGACATGACCTGGAAGGGTAAACAAGTTATTTTATTAAAGTTTATGAGCAACAAAGATGAAACTGAATTTGAAGGTATCTGTACAACAAATTTATATCGTAAATACAACACATTTACATGAAATATTTGCTCTTAAAAAATTTATATTTATGAATATTTTACTAGTTTTGAATTAAACTGTAGATTACAGTAATATAAGTTAAAATATCAAGGTAGCAGGCTCATAAGAAGCTCATAACAAAAAGGCTGAAGATTGCTACACAACATTGTAATATTTTTATACGAGCTGAACAGATATTCCAAATGTTTTTGTCTCTTTACGACATCCTTGTGGTCCAGTACGATCTCATTAATAATGAAAAATCTGTCGCAAATCGCTTGGCTTATTACACCCCAAAAAAGCTGCAGAGTTTTCACAGTTCAGCTAGTTGGGGACAGACGACAAGCTCATTAAAAGTCACCCATTCGCATTAAAAATGCCATAAAAGTGACTGTGCCACATGCCGCACACACAGCACACTCGATGTCCTTGGCAAATTAAAACTCATAAACCAGGACAAAACCTCATGGCTTCACGTGCAATACTCGTCATACCCCCGATACCTCAATTCCACCATTACCATCACCATCCAAAAATATACCACTAAAAGGGCCACCGAAGCCCAGCTGGCTGTCAAAGGAGCTTAATTGCCTCGGTTCTGGTCCACCATCCTCGGTGCTCCGTGCTCGGTCCATGGCCATGGCTAAAGTTATCACAAAGGCCAATCCGCAAACAAATGCAAGACTGCGATAAATTTACGATGCAAAAGTTGCCCGGTCAACGATAAAATTATGCATAACCTGGGCTCATTTGTGAAAGTGATTTTCAACTGTTGCGATTTGCAAGGGGGGCAACTTACCCGCATGGCTGCGGAAACTTTCTCCGCTGTGGATGGACAGCTTGCGTCCCTCGATGAAGGCTCCGGAGGAGCGGCGTCTGTCGGCGAAGGACATCAGACCTGGTGGGGGAAAATATGTAAGTAAAGGAGGTGGAGAAATAAAAATAAAAAGCAATCATCGCCGGCAACGCTGAAGTGTTAATGCCCTTTACAGGTCCTGATTGATGACTTCTGGTGTTAATTATTCTGTCGAAGTTTCCTTCTGTGACATTTCAATTTGTAATTAAATTGCTACAACAGCTGATTACTATGGCTTCTGAAACTTTATTCAGGTTTATTTTTCTTTAATATTTCTTTATGGATTTTTATTTGTACCTAATCTTTCTTTTTATAAATTTTATGAAAGGATAAACTACTGTTTCACAAAGAATAATTTTTTAATAAATAATAATAAATAATTATCTGCAAATTAATCTTTAAAATACGAAACAAACTACACTGAGCAAAATCTATATACATATTTATATAGCTATATATAATAATCAGCCCATTGGATTTCTCACCTTGCACCGACAACTTCCTGCGAGATCGCTCTGGGGCCTCGGCCACTGTCAGGCTGTTGCTGGCCGAGGATGCTCCGGCTGGAGCTGCTGCCGTAGGCGTGACACTGGCCGGATTCGAGGACGGAGCCGGGGTTCCACTATTGGAGATTCCGCTCTCCGATCCACTCATGCTAAGCAGATCCTCCGCGGGCAGGGACAGGGCGGCCGATTTGGCCGCTGATTCGGAGGCGGCGGAATCCCCACTACCACGGTGGGCTCCATTGGGTTTCATCTCCTGGCTATTGTCCTTGTTGTCCTGGTCCTTGACCATCAATGGTTCTGTTACTGCCGTTGCCTCGTCGGCCTCATCCTCCTCCTCGGACAACTCCTTGATGGACATGGAGGCGGCCGAGGCAAGGGGGGCGTGCAGAGGAGCCTCCTGGCTGTTGGTAGAAGTGGGTGACATTTTCTCGTCGGTGATAAGCGGTGGAGGTGGATCCACCGTTACCGGGAGTAGCTTTTCCATAGCATCGACGGTATCGTGGGAGTGGTCCACATCCTTGACCTCGTCCATGGGACTGGGATCGTTGTGCTCGATGCACTCCACCACGCGTGGAACGCTGTAGGTATAGGCCGGTTTGGGGGGCACGATGAGATAGGTTTCTATCTTGTGGTCCGCCAAATAGGCATCCCGGTTGCCGCCCTCGCCCTGCTCCACCTCGAATTTCTCGCCCAGGAAGTCCAGAGTCTGCTTGGTAATGTGAACGCGGCTGCAGAAGGAAAGCAAGCACAGATGATGATGAGAAAGTTAAGGAATGATGATGAGGAATGCTTGTGCGGGTGACACATGGGGCGTATGAGTAATCTACTTTTATTTTCATATCTTTGGTTTTTTGGAAGTCTTGCACAACTACACCGAAATAAAAATTGTTTAAAAAAGAGAAAACCATTGATAAAGGGTATTTTTTAATATTTAAAGCATAATATTTAAATTTGTAGCAATTAGCAGCTTAATATTTTAATCATTACAATAAGTTTATTAACATTGAGAAGGTTTAATTTAATTTAAGAAGGATATATTTAAGTTAAATTTACTTAAAAATATATCAATATATTATTCTATTAAAAAATGTACGTCTCCTACTTCTATTATTAACACAATTCTTCTAATATTTTAAGAGAGGCATTTCTCAAGACAAGTAGCACTATATATTTCCCCTCTATTTTCTCTTGGTGTACACACACTCAGGTTTATGTAAAATAATTTAGGCGTCTCCTGTCTCTATGTCTACTCGCATTTATCTGTTTCCTACGTAATTTTGTTTATATTTCGGCTCAAGGGAAGCGCAATTCGTGCGTGAAGCCCTAGTCGAGGCGTCTGAGCGTTTTCCGGCTCATTGAGTATAGCATTTCCATTCAATTCAAAATAATTGAAGTCTTCGTATGTGACCGCAGGTAAGATAAAAGAAAACATTTCAACATTCTCAGCTAGCATTCATCTGAAGGACTCCAGCGTGACTTAAGTACGCGAAATGAATAAACCAAAAGGAAATTTGTTTGTTTGTGCATAAAAGTTAAACTGTTCTGGGAATTGGAAGGCGGGGAAGGTAGAGAGTTTTAGACTTTGGCATTTGCAAAGCCAACATTAGGAATTTCCCAGAATTAAGCTGAGCGGAAACATATTTTAAATTTAATTAGACAAAAAGTTAACCTAGAGCAATGAACATATAAATTTCGTTTGATTAATTTCAGTATAAAATTGCTTTAAGATGTCATTAATTTATGTTGAATTTTATACAAAATTTTAATAAATAATTAATTTTGGTTTTCTTTCCTTCAAAATGATTTGATATTACGAATAAAATTCAACACATTCATACTTATGTTATATGAAAATTAATTAAGCCTCAACCTCTGTGCATATGGTACATACATATGTAGGAATTCCCTAATTTGTAAATTCTTTGTTAACTTTGGTTCTTTATATTTTTTGCTGCAGCTCTTCGTAACCTTAACCTTTGCTATCGGGTGTTATGCTGACTTGAACTGAAGCCCGTTTAATTGCGGCTACACCGAGGCTAATTTAAATTGCCATTACGACTGCTTGACTCGCTTTGTGCCACCACCGCCATTAGAGGAAGCACCATGGCCTCTCTGTTCCCCCTCCCCGACTCCCACCCGCGGGTTCCGCGTTTTGTTTATTTATTTTTGTTCGCCTCGCTCGTCATCGTTGTCGTTGTCAGTCGAAATGAGGGAAAACACTCGACTACACAAAACAAAATTGTAAAGGTCACAGAAATACTGCTAATAATAAATTTTATTATAATTTGTAAGAATGTTATATTTAGCTGTGTTATTAAATTTCATTAAAAACAGCAATTTTTTAGGCTTTTTGATTGAAGGAAATTAATTTTTTTTAAGAAATTCTAAAATGTATAAATCAAATATAGAATGCTATAAAAATCACTACCAGAATTTCTAAAAATGACGCTAAGCCCTAATATATAAGAAAAAACCTTTATAAGATGTATAAAATTAGGATAATATAGCACCCATATTTTTATCGGATGTAAAGACCTAGGGATTTCTGGAACACCCTGATATATTTATTTTATATATAATTTATTAATAGTCATATTCATCATGTGATTATAATGACTCTGCTAGTCTAATCCTTGCTTTTTTAAAATTATTAAATATTAATAAAATTATTAAATATATTAAAATATTAATATAAAAAATCAAAGATATGTGAATTGGTGTTACATGTCAATAAAATAATTATTCTTATGAAAAACTCCAAGTAAAATCGTTAATTATATGAATGAATGACCAATTTGGATTAAATTTTTCTGCGAGTGCATACAGACACTTACCCGGCTACACCGCCGCTCTCCATGTGGTTGGCCAATGTAACATCGTCGCTCCAAACATCAAATTGCCACTTTCGTAGGCCAAGGACGCCGCAGAGAACGTTGCCCGTGTGGATGCCAATTCGCATGTCGACGTTTATGCCGGTCGCCTCACGCACGTGTCTGTTGGAGTAAGCGAAGGGCAAACAATGAGTGGAGCACAAAGCAGCGCCTCGCACATATGTATTATTAAGGATATACGAGTAGGTACACAACTGCAGGCTAGTTGTGCCGTCGTCGTATTAACAATTTTATGGGCCATAAAGCACAAGCGGACCAGGTCGACTTCGGACCGATGGACGACTATTATACGGGCGGGAATAGAGGTGGGACTATCACAAAAGGTGTACATAGAAAAACTAGGATTAAGTTGGGATTGTATATTATCTAAAATCCCTTTTTTGTTTTACATAAGTTGAACAAATATATTTTCTTTTTTTTTTAAGGCACATTAAAAATATATCAAAATATTATCAATAAGATATAATTTTTAAAATATATTCTGGCTGAAATGTTTGTTTTAAAGAAAATCAACTTATTTTCTAAAGATTATTTAAGAATTTAAACAAATTCTTCTTTAAAATCCTCAGAAAAGGTAACAACAAATCTCTTCAGTGTGTCCCTAGTGTTTCCTTTGCAGGAACTTTTGTTCCTGGATAGCCATTGCCACAGCAAGAACCTCGCAAACTGAAGGCTGGCCAACAAGAGTTCTTGAGTTATTAACGTTAAGCAGCATTTTCTGTTGGCCTGAATGCCGTCGGGGTCAAATGAGCCGCATCGAAGGCCAAATCACTGGGGAACCCTTCGGGGTTTTATTTGCTTTGGCCCTTCCTGGTCATTTTCTAAGCAGTGGGAGATATGGATATGGCCGCAAACGCCGTAAAAGGTATTGGATTTTTGTATCCGGATTTTGGGATTGTGAATTTCTAAGTGCTCAAAGTTTTCTCAAAACAAAAAAGTTGCAAAATTCTGATTGAACTGCATAATTCATGTAAATATATCCCAAACTAAAAGCCATAAAATCAAGATGGCTTTGCGACCAAATCCATTGCCTACATTTTGGGGCAATCGCGAGCCTTATTAAAGTTGCCCCATTTTCGGGATTATATGACAAGGGCAATGCAATTCATAATTAAATCTTGTTTGTCTTCTGCTGAAAACTTTTGGCATTTCCCCGGTTGCCTGTTAAGCTGCCCGAAAGTCAACAGCTCACGAGTGCGAGTATCTTCTCGGCCGAGTTTTGTGGCAGGAACAAAGCCAGATTCTGGGCCAAGTTGGTGGGGGGCATTGGTCGGCGCAAAAGATTAAAAGGCCAGAGCTCAAAAGGCACCGAAATAAGGAAGGCCCGGCACGCAAAAATAAACAATAGGAATAAGCACAGAGTCCAATAAAAAAAAAAGCGGGGAAAAAGGCAAGCATAAAGCCAAAACGAGAGGCTCCTTGGTCCTGAGGCCACTTGCGCATAAATTCTCGCGTGTAATAAAATGGCCTTTGTGTCGATATTGTTTATTGTATTTTATGATGTTTCTGTTTGCCATTCTTTTATTTCCCATCTCGTTCGTGCGCCTTTATATCATAATACGTTTTTAATGGTCCCCCATAAAGCCGAGGGTTTGAGGGAGTGACTTCACCGGAAATGCGAGGATTTCTGGCTGCAATTAAAACCCCGAAAGCGGTCACAGATGAAAATGACAGATCAAATGCGTTGACACGCCTCTAATTTGATTTAAAATTGGGATAATGTGTAATTTAAATTTGTATTTTAATTTAATTTTATGTTTCCTTTGCTTCTGTTGCATTATAGGAAATTAGGGAGAGCTGAACTAAGCCAAAGTTGCTATGAACAAATTTTGAAACGAATGAACTAATTTTAATAGAAAGATATTTGCACAAAAATGTGTCAGAAAATAATAATAATTTTTAAAAGTTTTGCTTTTCTGCTTTTTCCTTTTCTGCTTTTTATCTGCTTTTGGGCCACAAACCTTGAACAAGACAGAAACTAGCCAAGCAGAAGGACGCTTTATGGCTCAGTTAACTGTAAATGCAACAACCATTCCCAGCTCACCACAAACCCGACAATCACGGTGTCAAATGGCCTTGGCCAAAAGGAGCTCGGAGTGAAAGTCAAAGGCTGGCCGGGAGCGAAAGACAAACAAGACGTACACCCACCCAACCGGTGACGGTGCCCAATGCAAATGTTGACCAAGAACCAACAGAACTCGGCCAAGCAAAGACCTGTCCCAAGCACGGGCCCAACCAAAACGTGGGGCACACTCACCTTATGGCATCGATCATCTGCAGGCCCATGTTGACACAATTGGTTGCATGTTGGGGCCGGGAAATGGGCAGGCCGGACACGCAGTAATAGCAATCGCCAAGGATCTTGATACGAAGGCATTGGTTCTCCTGCCGGAATACAAATAATTAATCACTATTTGGAAATTAGGTAGTCTTAGTCCTTTCATTTGTCACAACACAACAAGGAGGAGGTGGGTTTATAATTTGGGCGTGATTTTGATTAGAAATAGTTGTGTGTCATATTTTGATTTCTTATGTATACAGGAAGTCAAATTTCAGGAAGTAGAATTAGAACTATAAGTTTTGATTTTGACTTTTAAAATCGTTTTAAAATCTTTTAACTCAAGGTAAGGTCAACGGTTTAAATTTATATTAATTTTTTATATTTTTTCCTCCAAAGAAATATTTATAATATTTTCTATTATTACATTCTTAATAACTTTTTCGCATATTTTACCTGTGCTATTTGATCAAAACGTCCAAACAAATCGTTGAGGGTCTTGACCAGATCACTGGCCGTCAGGGAACTTGACAGGGGCGTGAAGTTGACGATATCCGCAAAGAGAATGGTGACATTTGTATGGCGCTGGACATGCAATTCGTGGAAGCGGGTGGCCGAGGTGGAGGCTTGTCCTCCGGCCCTCTGGCAGGCATCGGCCATCTTCAACATGATGCTGCGCTTCACCTGGGAATAACAACAAGCAATGGGATTATTCTCAGTAAAACACAGCTTATCTGTCGCTCTGACATGGGATTACACTTGAACAAAAATCGGATTTATCTTTTATTAAAAAAAGAAATAGAATTTTCAATATTTAGAGTATATATTTTTAAGGGTAATCATACAAAAGGATAATTTATATTTATTTTTTAATAAAAATAAACCAAAAAATATATTAGTTTTTGCTTCATATTTTATAATTCCTTTTAGAATTTTGTTTGAAACCTATTCAAATGACTTTAAACTGTCCAACTTAAATCCCACAAATATTCCAAAATATATTTCTCAGAGTGTCCTTACCTCAGCAGCAATGTAGGCGGGTATCACGCTGAGCAGCAGCTGCTCCTGTTGCTCCCGCTCGCATTCCAGCTTCACGCGCTGCTCGATCCCCGTCCGGGTGCCGTCGACTGTGCGATTGTGCGCCGCATCCGACATGATGCGATAGTAGAGCCCGGAAATGGATGCACTGGCCAGCATAACAATCTCCCCGAAGAGCTAAGTGCACCAGATGGGGAGAAAGGAAAGAGGGCACGTTCCATAAATAATGAATGTCTAACCCGGAATGGCAATTACCAGCCGGCACAGAGCGCATCGTTGTCCTCGCCGCGCGGCAAAAACACGATGCAACCTAATTAACGAATCACGATGAGGGGTAGGAAACCGAGATGGAGACCCAACCGCATCCCATTAGGGAAGTTAGGGGAATTGAAACGAGCACGAGCCGGATACAAATTATTTCTCACCGCGCTAGAGCGAGGGAATATAAGCTCTTGTGCATAAAATTAGCAAAAGGATAAACTGCATTTACGGGATGAATTCTAATATAAATAAATTTAAATTAAATCCAACGGAATTTTAATAAGAAAGGGGAACATAGTGGAAAATTGTTGACATTCATTTGAACCATAATGGAAACATATATTACATTTAATAAATTCAAGTAAAATTTCATATTAATAAATAAACATCCAAAAATGAATCTGTTAAGATGTATTTTAAAATTCACTTGAATTTTA
Organism: Drosophila bocki; assembly: GCA_008042715.1. Lineage (NCBI taxonomy): Eukaryota > Metazoa > Arthropoda > Insecta > Diptera > Drosophilidae > Drosophila > Drosophila bocki. Next base: position 48,963 of record VNJY01007824.1, read on the forward strand.
TTAAACCTTTAAAAATTATATACATTCCCTGCCTTATTGCTCCTGCCAATTTGTGATAACAATTAAAGCTAACTCCCCAAACAAAATGTGTCATTAGCTAGACAATCCCATTGTGAAAGTGATATAAATTCGAATGCCACCAATTGCACGGGATTATAACAGCACACGCTCTCAAACTAATTGCGCTCTCTGATCCGTGGTAAGCCCTATTTGGTCGTGCCCCCCAGCACAGTCATAAGCCCCAATCATATGGAAACTAATCCAATCGCCTGTGTGCGGCTAGCCATTGTGGGGACTCCACGCGGAACGCAAATGAATGACGAACTCACCATTGGCAAATCGGGCGAGTAGTCCGGACTGGCGCCTATCCGGTAAACGATGTGAATGGCGGTCATGAATAAGGCCAGCACCACAGACACGGGCCACGAAATGGGCAGCATGGAGTGGATGCACTGCAAAGAACGCTCGAGATTATAATCCACAGGAAGAGCAGCGATGGGATGCGGGCTTACCAGAAACAGGGCATACATGGGCAGCGGGGCCAGTTCGTCGCCGGTAATGGCCGCAATGGTGCCCAGCGAGAAGGTGGTGACGATGGCGAAGGCCAAGGCGGCGGCCGGGGAGCTTAGAACCGCGGGGAACTGCAGGGCCGTCAGAATAGAGCCCGAGATTAGGGCCGCCAGTACGAGGAGCAAGGTTTGCACCAGGTGCTGTGGATGTCACAGAAATACAGAGAAAATAATTTGTTTATTATAAAATTATAATCCTAATCCTTCAAGGATTTTAAAGTATTTTTTTTTTTAATTTATAATAATAATAATTATATATAAAAAATATTTTTAAAAAATAATAATTATTTGTAATAGGCCTCCATATTTGTTTTCCCTGCACAAACCTTCGCGGTAATCTACCTGCACCAAGTGCTCACCTGTTCGTAAACGATGCCAATGATTATGGACACGACACATGCCAGCAGTGAAGTCAGCAGGCCGGATCTGAAGAGCGACTTACGCAGCCTCTGGCGGTAGCGGGTATATAAATCGTTTAGGTGGATGTCCTCGGCTGCAAAAGTGAACAAAAGTTGGGTTCATTAGTAACCTTTTAAGGAAGAAATTATTTACTATATTTCTAGTTAAAAGAAGGATGCACTTACAAGATTATAAGGTCCATTTTCTTTTTATTTTTTTTATAATTTTGTATATTATATAGGTAATATCATAACAAAAAATAAGCACACAATTCTCTCTCAAATAATTCCCTTAGCAACCAATTTAGCTGACGACATTTCCCTGACACTAATGTGCCCAAGCTATTTCATGACATTATTAAAATTTGCATAAATCCGTAGGCTTAATTTGATCATTCGGAGATAAAGTTCAGCAGCCTCCTGGCGAGTCCGGGATTCGTACGTGATGGGTATTATCTCGAAGCGAATTAATTGACCACCCACGGAATCTAAGGAAGCTCCGCCCGTCTGACATTTAAATTTGACATTTAACAAAGACGCACATTTCGCCAGCGCACACGCAAAGAAATTGTATACTCCGCCAAGACTTCTCATCCGATTTCATGCCACCGCCGTGCAATTTCACAGACAATTGTCTTTGGAAAGCAACTTAATTGAGCTGTCAGGCAGCCGCAGGGTGTTGTCGGGACTGGCTATATGCTCACACACAAGTGGAATCAAATATCACCTTTGGGTAATTGTGAATATGCCTGAAGGCGATCGATATATAAGGACAATAAATAAATCATTTCATGGGGAAAGCTAAATAAAAGCCAAATCTTTTACGGATTAAATGCCGGACTATTTCGCACTTTAATAGCTGCCAGCAAATTGAAATCCAGGCAGTCAAATATTTATACTCGTATCAACATTTGCATAGCTGCAATTAAGTGTAAATATCATCAACACACACACTCGCTGCTTTCATAAATCATCAGGCAAACAACACACCCGCACAGTTGCCTACAAAAGTGTGGTGCCCGAACATACAAATTAGCATACTGCGTTTTGGATTTTTCCCCTATTTACACACAATTCGTAAATCGATACGCACAGATTTATAGCCCGCTAATTGACTGCGGCATTTAAAGTGTTTGATTTATTTATGGTCGTAGACATGGCCGATAAGCCGTGCTCGTTGTCGGCCATTGGATATTTGGTGGCAAGTTTAGTCTTTTTCTGTTGTGGTCGCCCCTATTTATAGATGTGTTCTGGTAACTTGATTTTTTGTCTGCCGGCTGAATTGATTTTTTCTCCTCGCACGCGTCCTATTTTTCAGCCCTAACAAGCTGACCCGATAAATCAATAGCCGGCCAGTCTGAGTCCTCTTAACAAGCAGGACTCAAGTGCGGTCTGAGTGGTGTAAGGTCAAGTAGGTTCTGTCTAGTGGTCGGATGTCTGGTTAATTAATGAAGGAAAATACCGCAAATTAAGCGCACAATGGCTTGTGCAAATATTTGCATGGTGGGGGCGCAATCTTGCATATGCTTCATGGCTTTAGGAAAGCTTATTTCAAGGTAATTTTCATCCATTTAAGCTGCTTATTTTGTTGATTAATTATTACACCTTTTAAGCTTTTTAGGATTTTAATTTTAATTCCTGTTTGTTTTAAACAAATTTTTATTGCAGCTTAAACAAGTTTTCAAAATATGCTGTGAGGCATAAATTATAATTAATTATCAGAATACATTTACCCTTTTTGGTCGTAAACATTTTAAACGCAAAAATCAGAAGCGTAAAAGGGATATAAAAACCTCAGAAGCCATAAATGCGCTCAAAATGCATTATTATTTATAAGCAGGGGTTAAAGTATGAAATATATATTACAATTGCTGGGCGGGGCATAAAAATGGAAACCGCAGTTAACCGCCTTGTCGACATCGCATTAAGTTGGGAATTCTCCCAGTCTAAGTGAAAAATTCAGGGAAAGCCGCAGGCGGAAAAGAAAAATAAATCGAGAGGGAAACACCGACAGCAGCGGATACCCACACATTTATCCATCCGCATTCGCACTCACACATACACAGCTCGCACATAGGGAACGGAGGAGCTGCCTTCACTTGTTTATTCTCTGCAATCAAACAGAAATTCTTTTGACACGAACTAAGGGAGAGTGTGTGTGTGTGTATGTCCTTATAAGCGCCAGTACAAACACCAACGCAGAGTGACAGATGCTGCCTCGTCTGAGTGTATGTGTTAGGGTGAGCCGAGTTGCCGATTTATAGCTAAAAGCAGGATAATCTATGACATATTCTAAGGAATATTGTTTTTGGTAGAGGTCCTGCCAAGGATTTATTAAATAATATTACAATAAAACAGGAGCGTTCCCACCATAGAATATATGGTCTTTCAGTCGTTGCATACTTTTTTGGCGGTACAGAAAATAGAATGATGAGAAAATCCTATCAACTTTATCTTTAAAACTCTATTTTCTTCAAAATAAATAAAATATTAATTAATTTTAGGCAAGATGACAAATAAAAAAGTTAAAATTATATTCTTGGTTTATAATTATAAATTTTAATTATAAATTATAATTATAAGTTAATTTTACATTTTTAATAATATTTCGCTTTAAATCAAATCAGTGCCACCTTAGTACTGGTATCTGCAGTATGGCTCATAAAAAGTAAAGCGGCTAAAGTGAAACAGTTGAAGAAAACCTAGACGAAGACACGACAACGACAGCGACAGCGACATTTGCCGAAGCTTTTGGCATAGATTTTATTTTATCTCGGAGCTGAAGCGCTGAAATCCGCCAAGGCTTCCCCCAGCTCTTCCCCATATGATTAAGTATGTGCGGACACATTGTCAAGGCATCCTATCCTCCTGGCATCCTGGCGAGCAGTTGAGAAGAGAGGCAAGCGATTAGGGAGATTGAGTTCGTTGCCAACGAAATTTCATGTGGGCCGCCTCGGCATTAAAGATGCAGAGCAGCCCCGCTAGAAGCAGGAGGCTCTGGCTTAAACCCATGCCTGGGGTTAAGCTATTGGGTAACCGGCTTAGTGGTGAAGCTGCTTTTATACTGCCGCCCAAGCAAGTGCATCCCATAACAGAATCTAGGAGATGGCAAATGAAACCCTGTGTGGGTAAAAATTCGATTTGGGAATAAGAAAAGAGGTTGCAAGTTTTATCGTTCGTTTTTAGTTTGTTTTTTATACCTTACAGGGTATTTTAATTTAAGTCTGAAGTTTGAATAATGGTTTTGGCTTGGACTTACTCGCAGTAAAGGACACTCAGTTGCCTTTCATCTTGACACTGAAGACTTGGCTGGGATTCATCGATGATTAATTCCTTCGATTGCAGAGAATTTTGGTGTTTGTGCACGATTATGACAACAACTGGCACATTTCCAGGGAAACTAACTTTTTTGTAGGTCATTCTGATGGGTTAAGATTCACACGTTTCAGGTGTACACGGGGGGAGGCGCGCACAGACTGAGGCTGCTGCGGCGGAAGTGCCTATTTTTATAGGTAGCAAGAGGGAGAGAGGTTGATCGAAAGAAAGGGAGAGGGAGATCTGCCTCTCACTCCCACTCTCGAGAGAAAGAGAGAGGGAGATCTGCGACGGAAGTCCCTTTTTTTATAGGTAGCCAGAGGGAGAGAGGTTTATCGAGAGAAAGAGAGAGGGAGATTTGCCTCTCACTCCCACTCTCAAAAGAAAGAGAGAGGGAGATCTGCGGCGCAAGTACCTCTCTTTTAATAGGTAGCCAGAGGGAGAGAGGTTGATCGAGAGAAAGAGAGAGGGAGATCTGCCTCTTACTCCCACTCTCGAGAGAAAGAGAGAGGGAGATTTGCCCCTCACTCCCACTCTCTCTAACTCTCGATCAACCTCTCTCCCTCCCTCTCTAGCTACCTATAAATAGAAGCCCCTCTGCCGCCGCCGCCTCAGTCTGTGCGCGCCTCCCCTCGTGTTCACCTGTGCATCTCTACTCTTCTGGAAGACCCCTGCAAAAAGGTTTTTCTCAGCTGGAATAGTGCAAGTTCATATTCTAATTATGCAAAAACACCAAGAATCTCTGCGATCGAAGGAATTAATTATCGATGAATCTCAGCCTTGTCAAGGTGAAAGGCAACAGAGTGTCCTTTACTGAGGGTAAGCCGTAGCAGCGATCGGGTCTAGAAAAAAATTGTTGCGAGTAAGTCAAAGCCAAAACTATTATTTTATACATATAAAACTGCTGAAAGCTTTAAACTAATATACAAAATATATGTACATACGTATTACCAACAGATTAGTTGTTTCTAGGATATGAGAGTTGGGATATTAGATGCATTCTGAAAGTTGTTATTTTTTCTATTAATTGGAGGGTATACAAACTTCGGCCTACCGAAGTTAGCTTCCTTTCTTGTTTCTACTAAGAATGGGAAAGAGAAAAAGGCAATTTCAGTTACATTATAACGGATGACTAAACATTCTAACACATTTTCGGAATAGCGACCTAAATTAAATGTATATTTGTACTTATAGCGTTAGGAAAATATACATATAAGTAAATTATATTACAAATTTAAATTTTAATCAAAAGTCAGGGAGATTGCCACTGCACAATATGTCTAGTTATCTTTGTTCCTTTTTTTTTCTATAAATTCTGATCTGACAGGTACTTATCGACCAATTTCAATGCAATAAATAAAACATTTCAAGGCTATTAAGTGCACACTTAAAATATTTATGTATTGTGGTCTTGACAGTTTATCTATAACTAATAAATGTGCCAATAAATCTGTGTGAATATTCATTTTCAGTTTAAATACCTGTTCGATGGTAAATTCATTTCAGTTCTCACCATTTAGCCCCTGCCATTTTCCATTTATTTAGCCAACATATTTTGCACAGGTATGCTGAAATGTTCAAAATATTGGCTTTTCCTCCCCTGCACATATTGAGGCAGCCTGAAAATATGCAACAGCGTTTGCCCCATGGCCATGGAGATACGAAAAATATTGCACATACGACCTGTCGGCCCAAGCCAACAACATAAAACGCAACAAAATGGAGGCGGCAAATGCGGCACTTGCATGGCAGCCACTCCAAGCTGCAACTGCCACCTGCTGCAACATTGTAAATTACATCCTTCGGGGCTGAGGCGGGAATTACAAGCTTTTTGCGCTGAATCGTGTGCCGCATGGCAAGCAGATGGCACAAATGGCAGACACCATCCATGGCAGGGATTCGAGAGCTGTTGCCGTTTTAGCGCGGAGCCTTGGAGCGGATTGCCCATGTAGTCACCCGCATCGACCACATTCTGAGGGGCTTAGTTGGACGATCTACTCGAAAGTCGTTTTGTCTGCATTCACTTTGATTTTTTATAGCCCTTTCAATGCGGAGATATATTCAAGGGATTTTTATATTTATATATTTTTCTCACAGAACCATTTTCCCATGTTAAAAGGAGCCATTATGGGTGATGTGGGTCAAAGGCCCAAAAGGACCCTTTATGCGTTTGGATATGAAGTCCTTAACACCAAATGTTTTTTTGGGGTTGTTGAAAGGACAATTTGCTAAATAAACACATTTATAACGAAGTGTTTTAATATTATCTTTCGACAAATTAATAAAACTTTATTGCAATGGAAATAAAAATATAAAGAATTATTGTATAACATACTTTTTCCTATACTCCTTAGTAATGTATTCATTATGAGTATACGTTTTCCCCACCCAAATCTTTAGATACATCAACTTCTCCAAAAGAAGACGTATTCAACACCTAGCTCGCATGAATAATGTGAAATAGTAGAAGGGAAATAGAAAGGAAGAGACATCTGAACAAATTGGTGACAATAGGACAACGGAAACGGAAACAATGGAAATGTTCGTAGCCATAGCATTTGCTAATGGCAGAACGGAACGAGATGGCGTCGGGCGGTGGAATGGGAAAAAGAGTGGCAGCGTATTAATCAAGGTGCAGTCAATGCGAACCTCTGGAGCCCCCAGGCTTTGTGGTGGCAAAAGGAAGCCAAATTGGCAACAGACGCTTAAGGTAATAGACGTGCCAACGAAGCCGACCCTGTGGGGCACGTATCCTGCTAGTTTCTGCGGCTGAGAACGCAGCTGCCCATTTGCCTTTCTGTGCGTGTCGCTGGCACGAAGCTCGTAAATAATGTCATGGCTAAGACAAAAGCCAGGGCCAGTCAACAGTCTGCCGCTGACACTGGCAGGCGCATCGAGAACTTATTTTCAGAAAAGCTATCCCTTGCCCATTTGCTTGGGTTGACATTTTTTTGTACCAAATACCCAATGTTGAAGGGGTTACTACCTTGGCAATTAGATATGTGATCTGGATTATCTGTTTTAAAAATTTAGATAATCAAAAATTTTAAAGCTGAACAATTATAAAAATAAATAATTAGGTTTCAGATGTTCTATTAACTAGAAAATTCCTACTTAAATTACTTTTAAAAAGAGTCTTAAATTATTTAAAACATTCTCATTTTTAATTCAGCTATATATACTATAAAATGTCAGCTATATTAATAGGTATCTTATACATAGTCAAGACACTCTACTAATTTGTATTTATTTTTGCCTACGTTTTCTTCCTTTAGCTACCTTCATTTCGGCTCTGTGGCACGCAAGTCAATCAGCTATTAGACCCAAAACGCTTAAGCTTTCAATTTTCGAAATGGTCTCATAGTGTGTGAAATCCCAATGGGTGTTCATAGTCTATTTTTAAAGCAATGGGGGAGAAGAATCACAAGATTAAGCTATTTTTAGAGGTAAGCTGTAGAAACCTAAGCTTAGAAAGGTATCTTTTTGGGGAAAATAAATCATCGATACAATAGGGTTTAAAAACCCACTAACTAAAAATATATAAAAGGAAAGTGGAGTGAGTTTTAAAATTTCATAATATTTCTTACACATTCATAATAAAATATAACGCAACGTTAGTTCCTTTTTCAAGGGGTTTTCAAGCATTCTAGATACAAAATATGAAGGTTTCTCTTCAGAAAACAGTATTTTCTTATAAGTTAGATTAGGGCACATCCTTTTTAGATAAAGTAACTAATACCTTGAGACACTTGTGTGCTTCACATGAATATTGAATTCCGAAACAACTCCCCTATCAATTTGCTTTTAAAAGATGATTTCTTTGACTATTCTGAATTAAACTCAAACCTTTCCCCGAAGCAGGGCAATCAACGGCCAGATCCCACAAATCTGGCATCGTAATGTGCATATTTTAGCAATAAAACGCTGACACTGCTCCAGGCACATATTCACTGTCAAAGCAATTTGCATACATCTTTTGTTGGTTTGCCGGGCTTTATCTTTGGGGGCCAATTTCGCGGATTTCTCGCTTTTCCCTCAGATGGAAGCCCGGGGAAATGGTAACTCAGATCGCTGGCACCTTCAACCTTCGGCCCCAGAGCATGCAAATGTAAGAGGGTCTATTGTCGGAGATATTTCGTCTTGTGTTGTTGAGTGGCATAAATCTTATATCGGCTGAGCCGCAGATACACACACGTGTGGCCGCATGATGAATGCAAACTCATGAGCGAGGACCGAGTTATGTGTATAGAGCTCGCATAATAAGCCAGACAGCCAACAAAATGCATATACAGCTCCAGATACTTTTACAGATACAACTACAGATGCTGTCATTCCGCTTCTGAGAGGTGTGTGCACGGCATTCCTCATTTCGCATGCAAGTTGCATTCATTTGAATTTCTATTTGTCCGATGCGCTTCGCTGGTGACAGATTTTTTTCACCCGGCTTGAAATGTTTGTGGCACATTTCTACATTAATTCCGGAGAAGACATGGCCAGGTACAGATATTTTTGAATAGGACAGAAAAGAAAGCCAGGTGTTTGGATGTACTATATTTTTTACGACGGAAAAAACCTTGTAACAAGACCAACTACAATTAATTTTCAGAGCGATACAGTGCTTTTCTATTGCTCAAATCACTTACCACCGAAATGGGTTTGTTTATCTTTCTATGGCCCGCACTTACACTCACTCGAATCAATTTACAACTTTTCAGTCAATCACAAACCAATCAGAGTGCAAAATATGAGCGCAATCACATCAAGCCAATTGTGGGTCGTTTTAGTACACTTTAGATATCCACAGAGGGAAAAGCAAATGTTGTTTATTGCTTCGAATATAAATATGACATTTGAGCAGTTATAAAGCTGCTAAGTAAATTTTTTGATTTATTACTTTTTCATATAATAGTTTTTTCTGTAAGATAATCCTTTTTTATTAATTTTCGAATTTTAAGAAAAGTATATAATATGTATAATACTTTTCATAGATGCAAAGAGATTTTGTAACATAATTATTATAGAGCAAATTTTTTAGGTAATTTTTCTTTTCTAAAGTCATTCTAAACAATTCCTGGCACTTGATCTAAAGAAAGCTTAGATAAGATTAGTAAATATGATTGTATATAGAGAATGGTATGATATGATGATAACGATATTTTCACAATAAAAAAAATAACAAAAAATATATCGTCCCCATTAAAAATAGCTACGATTATAACTAGCTACTAAAGCAACTAGTTACATATCTAACCCATCTTTTCGCTCAGTGCTGTTCCTGAGGTTCTCTCGGGCGCTTTGTGGCCCGGACGGCGCCATCGAGAGCCAGCCAGGCGGCGCTCAACTGGCAGCTGAATAAACAGCATCAACAACAACTGCAGGGTGCAGGGTGTAGTGACACGAGGGGTGCCCAGCTAGGGGATGAGGGATGGCTGAATACCGTTTCATCGACACTTTTTCATTGAATTCAATTAAAAGCGAAATTGAAAATTGAAATTCAATTAAGATGTTATAAATACGCCAGTCGGGGTGCGAGGGTGTGAACAAGTGGCGGAGCTATAGAGAAGAGAGAGGAGGAAACAGTAAAAGCATTCCCGGATAGAAAGGAGCTCTCACCCGGGCCAATACCGATACCCGGACCAATGATGATAGATGAGCTGCTGTCCTGGGTGCCAGGAGTGGATAAGAGAGATTCGGAATGGCCCTGGATTCGATCGATCCATGAAGGGGTGTGCGACAACGAGGCACATGATATGTGACCACGGCTTTTTATTAAACCGACTCTTCTATCTGTTCTTTTGGCTGACATTTAATGGGCCATCAACACGTTGCTTACTCGATTCGATGTCGGGGTATTAATGACAAATAAATTGATGCTGCAATCAATCAAAAATGAAGCTGCCATATGTTGCTCGAGGATAATGAAGTCTGGGAGCGCACAATACACAAATCAGATTAGCATCATTAGTAGGTCGCCTTATGGAAAGGTCTTATTTCTTAGAAATGGTTTCATTTGGGGACAAAATTAATTTGGTTTTCCATTTAAAATTTATTGGTTTTTGGACTAATTGAAAAGTCATTCTTAAGGCTTAATATATAATTCACAAATATATTTTTATAAATTAGTAGGAATAAATTTTAATTAAAAGAGTTTTGTATTTCAAAGCTTCATTCTTCATTTATAAGTTAGTAAAAATTATTATTAATTGAAAGAGTTATGTATTTGAAAGCTTCATAATTTAATCTATAATTTGGTATATTTCAGAGCTCATTTCATTAAAGCAGCGATGGGCACGAGATCTAACGGTTTGAGCAGCAGCTCGCTGAAAAAAAAAAAACAACAACAACCCCCAGCGTTGCGAACCGTCGCACCCACGCAACACACAGAATGTGCGAGCCGAGAAAATACACTGACAAAAAGTTTTTGAGTAGATCAATATCTTCAGCCATTTTTGCGTGCATTTACATATGTCCGTCTAAGAAAAACGACTGCAAAAGAAATCCAAACTTTTTTCTTTAGTGCAGAAGTCAACGCTAGCCGCACAGTTCCCTTTAAAATTGTTCTTGTTTTTGGGACGATGTGCGAGTTCGGGTCGCTTGTGTTTTGTTGTTGCAAACTCGGGATCGCGGCGATGGGCTCGCTACCTGCGCCAAAGGTCAGTGTGGTTGTTTTTGTAAATCTTCACGGTTCGCTGGTCGCGAGCACTGCACTTGTGCGTCTGCAATTGTGCGACATGCTGGCGCCTCCGAAAAAAGATAACGGTTTGAGCAGCGTGAGCAAATTGAGCCACGGCGTGCCCATCGCTGCATTAAAGCCAATCTTCGTTTTGCCAGTCAATAGGTAACTTCATTTTAAAAACGGCTGCTGCTTCAATTAAAACATTTAACAGAGAAAACCAGCAGCAGGCTACATTTAGCTCAGCTCAACAAAAAGGATGTGCATAAAGGACCCTGTGTAAATTTTGTGCGGCCAAAGTTTCTTAGGGAGGGACGAGGTCTTTAGCAACTTTGTTCAGAGAGATAAACTTCACTGACCTAAAGCGATTGGGTTGCCCAATTCTAGTCTTGAATTCCAAAGGGTTCTCCAGCTTAAAGTTAAATGTCAAATATGACACTAAAATTCGTATTTATACATACAAAAGTGTTTATATTTTTGATGCCATCATTGTTCAGGAAACTGATCAGACGCAAATGTTGCTTTTGTATGCAAATAAAGACTGGATGCATTGTAATTTCATTCTACACCTTGTTTTTCGGATTTATTAATGCTAGCATTATAGTCGATGATGCCATTTGGAAGAAAAGTAAGTAAGAAGGGCTTTTGCCGTATTATTTGACCGTTCCCCTTACGTATTTCCACAGCCAATAAAACTGATAAATTTACCAAATGGTTCATTGTCTCTCATATTGCTTTGATGATCGCAGCCGCGGTAATCCTGCTTATAGGTATTCTGGCGGTGAGCAAGAAATCACTTCGTTTCGATCCCTATTGAACTTTAACTTTGCAACAGAAACTTTTGAAATTTGTTGTCCTTTGGATGACAATGTTCCTCATTCACATGATAGCCTACTACGTTGTCTTCAATGGACTAGTATATGGTCGGAATCCGTTCTTCAACAGCGGTCTCTCCATTTCAATTTATGTCCTGGCGATGCTGATTACTCTGGGTAAGATTATTCTAAGGAGCCAGACTTTGGATAATTGTGTGTCCTTGCAGGGATAGACTTGTATTGCATACTCATGGTCAGTTTCCATTATTATATTGAGAAACATCCAGATGAATTCCGGCCACCGTGTGTGGACAAATAAGACGCTTGGCAAGGAGGAGGTACGATATTTGCAGCCCCAATTAATCTTCATTTTAATACTCCTTGTATATATATACCTATAGTATGCCCCACAGCACCTGTTCCATCAAGTGAGACGACTGCCAGCGTGATGATAACAGCTTGGACCGTGTTAATATGGCAGACTCAATTTTCTTTATAATTTCATTAGCATCTTGATGAGAACTGAAAACGATTCCACGCGTGCCAGACACACACACACATCGAGCGGGAAACTCTAGGCTAATGCTGATGCTAATGAGGCCATAATATAAATTGCTTAAATTGAAATTATGCAAAAAAGTTAATACTCCTCACATCAAACTCAAGAGGACATGGCGGCAGCGAGAAGGGGGGTATCATTTCGCTTGACTTTGGCACCAACAGTTGGCTGGGCAATATAACAAGATTTCCCAAAGACTTCCTCTATGTAAATAAATTACGTATACGCCATGTGGTACATCAAACATAATATCAAGACAAAACAACCGATTAAATTGTTTTATTTAATTTTGGGTAGCTAAATTTTTAGTATTTATCGTAGGATTTTCATCTTAAATTTGTTTATAATTTAAAAATTTCCGTCAATATTTGTTTAAGTAATTTTGTACTAGTTTATTTTGCCTTAACTGTCACATTCTTTAATTTAAATACTATGATTCCAGCCAAAAAATGTTGTTTCATTGTATCCTTGCAAATTGGATGTATTATAATTGCGTTTGTTGGACTATTTTTGTCTAACATGAACATTGACTTCATTATGCACATTCTTAATAGTAAATAAAATCTTAATAATCCTCTAGTTTTTAGCTTATAATAATGTTTATAATACAATATTTTATATTCCCATTATATTATTTAAATAGGGACTTACGATAGTGAAACCAAATCTAGATTTCCAGGTGAGTAAAAAGTTTATAAGGGTAAGATTCAGTATTAAATTATTAATTATTTATTGGTTTTATTAGAACCTTAAAAAGAGAAACTATGTGAGGTTTTTAATTCAGATCGGTTTTTATATATTTATGAAATTCGTGTCCCAACTCTTCACTATTAATTAAACTAGAAATACTTTAATTGATTGTAAACTATAAGAAGCTTTCAAAGCTGTGATGGAGTCATTTTTTACCTATAAATCATATATATTATTGATCGGAATCAAAAGCCTTGTCAATCTTAATTTCCGAATTGAAATTAAAGATTTTTTGACTTAGTTCTGTTAGAAAAACATAGCTATGTTTATTAATAATAATATATTTATATATCTCTTTATGAAGCAATATGTACAAAATTTCTTTTATTTTAGCTCATGTATTCCATGCATGTTTACAAATTTTCGCTGAATTATTGTATATTTGCGCTTCCTGTCTGCTCTTCTATGCAGTTCTATCGGTAAGTACCTTTCAATATAAATCCATCAAATAAATTAATAAATTAACGACCTTTAGCAATGTTTTTGTTTGTTTTGGGTAACACTGGTCTTTCAAGTCATTCAGCCTGTGTACCTTATTTTATACAGTATTATTTCATCTTCAATGGCCAAAAATGTCATAGTCAATGTAAGCATTTGGCATAATATTATTTATTGGGTTTACGTAGTTGTTTGGCTGGGTAAGGATATTTTATAAAACGATTTAATAGTTTAAACATTACTTTTCATTTCAGACATGACCTTGTATTTTATATACATAACATTTTCCTATTATCGCTATTTGAAGGAGAAAGAAACTGAAAATGTTGATTAATTATGTTGTTTGTTTTTTGTAAATTTTGAACGTATCGCAAGGTTTTCTGAAACTTTATATCATTGAATTTGACGTCCATAAATAGGGAAAATAAAAAAAAAAGAAAATGTTATGTTTGAAACATTTTTGCTGGTGTCTTAGCTTAAGCATAGGCTGTATTGTCATATCCATTTTGACGCTTTTCCATGGCTTCTTAAATATGATGGAGTTCTTTCGTAAGTTTAGCTCAATAAATGACTTATATATGCTTAAAACGCTTTTAATTTAGGACTGAAAGTATATCATGATATTACGGAGGCATCAGGTAACAATTATGATTTTCCACTTTCCTGTTTTTAATGTTTATTTTTGGTTTTCAGTCTGGCCAAACCTTTTATGGGGAACACTACATTTGATTGCCTCTATGTGCTTGTCCTACTCAGTGCTTAAAGTAAGATTTATGTGTTATATATTAATAAAATATAATATATTTTATAATATAATATATTTTCAAATCAACAGACAGCGATCAATCCCATTTTGGTTTACGCTATTATTGAGGCATGCTACCTGATATACGCCCTCATCTATGGCTCAGTATCCTGCGCCTTGAAAACAAATATATATGCAAAACTTAATCTAACCAATGGCATATTATTCTGGATATATGTAGTCTCATTTTGTGGTGAGACAATAAATAATTAATTTGCGGTGATTTGGCTAATTACATTTTTTTTAATAGTATCGACAGCCTATTCCCTTCTCACGGCCATATCGTTTTATTTACTGAAGAGGCAACAGCGCAATAGTCGAGAATTATAATTACAAATGAAATAATAAGGATTTGATATTAAAGAATTTAAAGTTTGATTTAAACCGAATTTATGTACTTAATTTTCACGCAAAAAGTTTTACTGTGAGAACCAAAACAAAAATCAAATAAATCCTTAAGGCTATTTTATTCCAACATCAAAATCCTTTCGTCTTCCATGTTCAACTGATGACATGAACAACAAGAGGTCAAATGGACAACAGGTTGCTTTTAGCAAACCCTCATGCAAAATATATATACGTACATAAAATGTAGCTTATTTTTGTCCCACCTTCAGGCACTGCTCCTAAAATATATGTTTTTTTATCAATCACCATTAAATGTACCATATACCTAGTAAGCCAAAGAAAAATACTTGTCTGATTGTTATTCATATGATTTTGCTCTAAATGAGAATGTATGTATGTATATTATTTTCTAATTATTTTGGTTTCACCAGAGGCACTAAGGGCTTTAATTAATTATCTTGAGTTACATTACATATTTCTATTTTGTATTTAATAAAACTGTAACCATGGACATTTTATGCCCTATAAAAATAAGTATAAAATCCAATTCTCAGAAATCTTCTTTTCCATTTCAGAAGGCTCTGATTTATTCATTTGAATTCCAAATTCAAACTTATAAAATGTGGAAATTGATATTTCTTGTACTTATTACTTTGGTGCACAAAAGTACACAAGCGGATCAAGATGGTAAGAAAATTTACTCTACGCCACTAATCAGTGATTAAGTATATTATTTTTGCATTTGAAAGCATCACCAGTTTCTAACACCTGTGGAGATTGCTCGATTAAGAAGTTTCCTAAGAAATTCACATCTACTGGCCACACTTGTCATGAAAAGGATGAAAACGCACTTAAGGTGAATTCTATCCAGACAGAGAATGGATATCCGCAATGCGTGCCCAAAATGTACTCAGTACTACGTAAGTCACCCTCGAATAATTATTACTTTGTCCCCCATGTTGATCCCCCTTTTTGATTACATAACAGGTCCTATAAAACAGTATTGCTGCTTCTGGTCGCCGGAACTGGGATGCAGCGTACTCCTTGGGCAAAAGCAATACGAAACAGATCAATTGAAATGTACTTACTGCTTAGAACCTTGCACAAGAGCTGCTACCAGTGGAGTGCAACATACCAATTACGGAATCCTGGCTTTTATACCTTTGGCTCTGCCCCTCAAAAATCTTATTTTCCATTTCAGAAGGCTCTGAGAATTCATTCGAATTCCAAACTCTAAATTTATAAAATGTGGAAGTTGATCTTTCTGGTATTTATTATTTTGGTGCACAGTAAAGGAAATGATCTTACCAAAGAGGAACTAGAGTGTAAGTATATTTACTCTACGATACTACTACGAAATTATTTTTGTATGTAAAAGGGTCACAAATTTCTAACACTTGTGGAGATTGCTCGGCAAAGGAGTTTCCGAAGAAGTTCACAACTACTGGCTACTCTTGTGATACAAAGGATAGTAACGCGATTGAGAGTTCTACCGAGGCAGAGAGTGGGTATCCAAAGTGCGTTCCCAAAAGTTACGCAGTAGTCGGTAAGTCAGCCTTACATAACTATTACTCTGTCCCCCATTTTGACTATTTAATAACAGTTCCTGTACATCAGTATTGCTGCTTCTGGTCGCCGGAACTGGGATGCACGATACTTGTTGGGCAAAAGCAATACGAAACAGATCAATTAAAATGTACCAACTGCTTAGAGCCATGTACAAGAGCTGCTACCAACAATGGAGTGCGACATACGAATTACGGAATCTTGGCTTTAGCTGTGCCTATCTTAGCTAAGTTACTTTGATGAGTGTGGACTTCATGCTGAAGCTTAAACCATGGATTGCTTTCAGCTTGAGTATCAAGTTTAAACTACTTCATTCCATCTTAGCCCACACAAACAACGTATAAATTCTCCCTGACTTTTGGCCTTTTGACTTTTGGACTTAACCCGCGTTGCGCGGACACAAATTAATCAAAAATGTATAGTAAAAGAACTGTTCTATCGTCATAATTACGATTATGATTATGAAAGGCGCGCGAGTGGGGTATATTTAATTAAAACAACAAACGCGACACGCTGGAAACGGGGAGAGCCTGATGTTATCGTGACAAGCCCAAATTAAGTAGCGCTCGGGGTTACATCAGCCGGGCAGAGAGGGTTGGAGTGAGCCGGGGATTGGGATGGGGTTGGGAGTGAGACTGGAACTGGTAGTGGTCGGTGGGGACTAGGGAACTTGGGTTGGGCAGACTGGCAATTCAATTTAAAGACCAAACCAAGGCAACCAGTGAGACTGGCCATGAGCTGGCTGAAGGATGAATGGCAACCAAGCTCGAGGCTTATTTAATAGACCAGCAGCCTCAGAAAGTTAAGATACAGTATTACTAAAGTATAGAAAAATTGGAACATTATTTTATAATAAAAACTGGCAAGTGATGATGGTTCTAACACATTCCAAACATTTTCTTTTGCAAACGTATTTCCCTTAGCTTTTTATAATTAATTCATACAAAGTTCGAATTAAGGAACCTTCACTGTACAAAGTTCTTTTTATGAAACTAATTTAATTCGAATTAGATTTTTCCATTCAAGAAATAATTCATCGGATTTTCACACTCACCCGTGGTTCCATTCTCGCTCAAATCCGCCAAGGAGGCGGACAACGCCTCCGCCATCTTAGCCGCTGATGATGTCATCGTCCTAGGCTGCGCTGGATTTCCGCCGACTTTAACAATCAGATTCGTTGCATTTCCGTTTTCCGTTCTCGCAGTTTCCGCATTGTGCTCTACCATGGCGAACAACGGCGGCGGCGGAAAGCCGGAAGCGGGCACTCCTCACAGCCGCCAGCTGCGCGTTTCGATTGCCTCGCCCTGCCCCGGGCACCGCTCCGGGATGCTCCTCCTCGGCCTCGAGCCTGGCACACTTGTTGCTCCTTCCTTCCGTGCGGAAATTGACACAAAGAATGGGAAAGTACTGGAGCGAAATGGAAAGGAAGTGAAAAGAGTAATGGGTTAGTCAGGATATTACAAATCCTTTCCTATTGTGATAATAAATAACTTTAATTATTATCAATCATATTTTTTAAACTCTTCTATTTTCAATGATGATATTTTATATCGGTCACGGTTAAAGTATGTAAAATAATATTCATGAAATTTCCACTTAGTCCTGCTTCCTAGTATCCATTTAATATATCTCCGTTTCTTAGTTTTCCGAAAGGAAATTCAAGATGCAACAGCTATAAGTGACAGCTACGAACTTGTTGTTCATCTTGTTTGATGTTGTTAAATTTTGTTTCTGGGCAGAGCATTTTCCTAACCCACTTCCACGTCGCTCTTCTTGGATATTTTCTGTACCCGGAAAACGTATGTTTTTCTGTATGTAAATACACTGGCCTTCGTTGACTTGAAAGTGTCTATGCAGCAATTAGAAAAGTTTTCAGCCCAACATACTTCAGAACACTACAAAAGTATGTAACTTTTAACCAAGATGCAGGCAATAGATATACTCTTTTTAGTTCATTGTGTTCCACCAAAGTTTTATTTTAACGAAATTTTATATCATATCTTCATATCTTTTCTAAATATTTAAAAAATTATACATTATATATTTCCCTCAAACAACCCAGAGAAATATTGTCACTTGCCTTACCAATTTTAATTATCCCAAAAAAGTTTGATTTGTAAGCATATTTTACGAGTCTTTAGAGCTTTGCTCCAGTGTCAAAATGTCAGTATGTCAAGCGAACTCGGCTAAAGTTCTCGCATATCCTTAAGGCATGCGACATGCGAGATGCGACACTCCCATCCAGCTGTCCTTTCCCCTCTCCCAGCGAATGACTGGGGCAGAGACAAAGTTTTTTCTGCCTTTGTCAAGCCACCGAACTAACTACACTTTGGTGCCACCGTTGTTCATTCAAGTTGGTAAAAGTTTCTGCTACCCACAAATGCTCAGCGTTTTCGCTTCGCTGTTTACGGCTGCATCTTTTGGCCAAGTTAAATTGTGTCAGTTTAATTTGGAGTGAAGTGAAGCTCTCAAAAACAAACTCTGTTTAAAAATGTTACTACACAGAAATCAAGCAAAATAATAAATAAATTTTACCTTAGAAAAAATATTTTGGAATGCATAATTTTATTTTAAAGGAAATGTGAGAAAATATAAAAAATAAAATATATTATAAATTAATAAATATTTAAATATAAAATATATATTTAGTGTATCTTAAAACTATCTAGAACAGTTATAAACAAAAAAAAACTAGAAGTACATTTTTATTTTAACTTTTAAATTTGTTATTAAAAGAATCTGCAAGTTAAGTCTTTTCAGTATAAAATATATGCCTCAAAATAATTATAAATAATATAAAGTATAATGGAATTAATAATTTTCTACCTTACATGTTGACTCTTAAAAAAATAAATACAAATAAATGCATCTATAAAAATATAAAAAAACATTTCAATAGTCCTCCCTGCATCCTCTCTGTCAATTGTTTATTTTTATTTAATTTTGGCCTTGTGGAAAGACCTTAGATGGGACATATAATGGGTGCTACTGATAAGCTCCAAGTCCAACTCAAATTCATTGTCATTTCCACAGCAGTCCCGCTTTTGTTGTGGCCACTTGTAGATTTTTCGCATTTTTAAACAGGCAGCCAGCGAAAGGCGACCACGCGTTTGACCCGCAAAAAAACACACAAGAGCACTCACTGAAACTACTCATAAATAAATATACGTAGATCCATTGTTCGGCCGCATTTAGTTGGACTCGTATGGGTTTAGCTCTCTTTTCAGAACTGTTTTGTTTGGCTTTGCTCGCCGGTCCGTGTTTTCGCTTTTTGTTTTCCTTTCTTTAAGGGGGTTTGTTTACGCTTCGGCATTGCCGAGAGGGGTGCTTCAGCTTAGTGCAGCGGCGTGGCGGTGGAAAAATAAAGCGAAATGGAAATAAATAAACAAAGCGTTTTGCAGGTTGCTTAAATTCATATAAAGATTAGGTTCAAGTTTGTTTATGATTTTCGCAAATATTCAATTGCATTTTTCTACTATATAACAACTAAATAATACCCTTGATATTTTCAAATAGTTAATATCCTGGAATTTTTAAAGAAAAAATTATAGGATGTAGTTTAAGGTTTTAATAAATAAAATGTTTGATATTTAAGTATTTGGTTGGATTAAATATTTAAAATTCCAACAAAATAGTTCTTCGATGCTATATTTAGGTTGGACTTTGGTTTCTTAAATTCTTTTATTCTCAAATAAAATTAAATAAATACTGCAAACTTTTCACAGGTAGAGCTCGAACTAAGATAAACACAAAGTTTTAGTTTGTTTACAAATTTTGCCATAAAACTCAATTATATATCTATTTATTTAGACTACAAATACGAGGAATCTGATAACTTTCATTTGGAAATTCGTAATTATCTTTCAATTGAAACTTTTGCCCCAAAATTTACTTCCTCAATTGGCTTTAAATTACCGAAATATTTCCCATTTTCTTTTGGGTAAACAAACTCCTTCCACAAGTCTATAGCATCGTGCCTTCAATTTCCTTGAGCCAAGCATCTTATAAGTTATTTGTGCAGTTTTCTATAAGCCATAAATATGGCGGTGTAATGTGCATTTCCTTGAATATCCGGCATTGCCATACTTTTATAGCTACCCGGCCAACGTGGCGGATGAGCAATCTCATTCGCGCTTGCTAATATTTCTGGAGAATGCACTGAAAGCGACGGCATAGCTATCTCGTTGGCCAATTATCATAATTTTTGCATTTAACTTATTATCATAATTATCGTCTTTTAAGTTAGCAGAGCAACGGCATACTTGGAGGAGGAGGAGCGAAGCCTCATAAATTTTCCGCTTTATTTTGTTTTTATTTGAACATTTCGATTGCCGCGTTTATTGCATTTTTAAAGGTGTGCACTCATAAAATGTCTCGCGGCTTTATCCGCTGTATATATAGAAACGTGTGTGAATATTTTCAATTTGGCAAATGTGACGTCGTCTGTTTGCTAGCCGCGAGCATTTATCACCCGAAAAATCCCCATATTCCCGCAGCAATACATCTTTCTTTCTTTTAATAAACATTTATATACAATAATATTTGCCCAAAAAGCCTTGCGTTTTTTGCTGCGATGAGGCTCCAAGTGTTCTGTGTTTGTTGTTTGAAATTGATTAAAGTAACCCCCAAGCATCAATCTAGGAGTAACGACGCCTGTTCCCCAAACAATTGTACACGGAGAGAAAACGTTGCTTCGTTTGCTAGGCTTAGCTTATTTCCTTACTTAATATAAATGCGAATTCCACTTGTTTTGGTTGGTAAAGTTTTCGTGAAATTTCGCCTTAAATTTTGTGACGCCAAAAATCTCACATATGTCCACATATAATTCCCAACTGGTTCTAACATCCCCGGAATGAAGAGACGGTTGCCGTCAGTGAACAATTTGATTGAATAAGTATTCGTGAACAAGTGGGTTTCCCTCAGTGTGTCTGTGTATCTGCTCGCACGTATGTGTGTCTGTTTTTTGTATCTTTGACTTTGATCGCGCATGATTAATGATTACGCCTGTGTTTATTGCCTTCGCCACTCCAAGGGGTTGTGTGAGAGGAGACGGTGAGGGGGAAGCCAAAGTTTTCTTTTCGCTGCTTTCGGGAATTGCGATGCCCAGCGTGTGTCTCTCATATTTCAACTTGAGCACCTCACCCAGGCGGGATGCTCGGTGTTTGTCATCATTTATATATAATGGGAAAAACTTTGCGGATATACTTATCATTTTTACTGAAGATGAAAGTATTGAGGGTTTTTGTGTAAACAGTATGCCGATTGTGTTTCGTTATAATAAATTGCCTTAAAATGTTATATTTTAAACGACTCAACTTGAATTAGATTGACTTTATTTATTTCAATTAAAATTGCATTCAATTTCAATTTATATTTTATTCAGTAATATACTTTTGTTCTCTACCATCCTTGAATATCTTTCACACTTGTTCATCTGTTTTATGTTTGTTTTCAACCTCGGGTCATCTCCAATTTTCCCCTGGTGAAACTTTTATTGGAACGGTCATAAAGGCGAACATCTGCTTATGAGTAAAGCTGAGCACTTAAAAGAAAATGGCAGCTGGAGACCCCCAAACTTTAAATACGCTATAATATATATAGCCCACATTTTAATAACAATAATAACCTTCTTTTAAACAGTTGAATCATAAAACTTATAAAACCTATAATTAAGAAAAATTATGTTAAGGCAAGGAACTTTCCAATAAATGTTTGTGGATTGCTTGCCCTGGCTTATGTCAGGTCAAGCCAGAACAATGCCAGTCCAAATAACCAGCTTAAAATTTAAGTAACATTTCAGAAAAGCCACCGAGAGAGGAACAAATGTGTGAATTAAAACTTAAAAGGGCTCTGTGAAACTTTTTTAATTGAATGCCCAAAAACGTCGGCAAAGAGATTTCGGTTTCAATGCAATTAGAACAAGTGCAGGCCCTTGCATCCTTCAAGCGCAATGGGGTTCGAAGTGCCCAGCCACAACGGCATCGAGTATACGCAGTGTTGGACCACAGCAGGTCAGGAGGACTCCTCAATAGCAAGCTAATTTTTGTTTTCTAAGCTCAAATTGCTGGCCAAAAAAATATACAAAAAAACAAATAGACGATATGTACATAAATTTCCTTTGCTCTTGGCCTATGAATGCTGATTCATTAGCCAAACCTTTCCGACCGCTGCCTGAGAGCCATTTAAATGCGAATTAGGGTAACCATCGCCCTTTGGGTGGGTGTATATGTGTGTGGTTTTTGTGTGTGTGTGTCTGAGGGGTGTGTGTGGGGTGTGGCTGGTGTGGTTTGGGTGGTTCTTGCGGATTCGAGCCCCTAGTTCTGTGGTCTTGCCTTGGCACGTCCCAGCTTGCCTTGAATTGCAATTGGTGGGTGGATGCGTGACTCTTGCCGTTTTGCCTGATGGTGTTTAATTTGATTTGGCACAGAATGCATAAACTACTTATAGGAAAACATCAATTAGGGTCTGGCATGTAGTTGAGCTAATTAAGAGGCGGTACGAAGGATGCGAATGGAAGTATGCTGTGAAAATGGCTAATACGGTGAGAGTTGTTTAAAAGAAAGTATTTATTACAGTAAATTAAGGTTCAGTGTTATTAATATCTAGAGCTCTAAGCTCTTTCTACAGCTTGAAATAATCTTAAAAAAGAGTTATTTAAGTCAGATATTTAACTAAATTTTAGTTAGAAACTCCAAAATAAGAAAACAAATTCATTTTATGATCAAAATGCTGGACGGTCAATAATTTAGTTCTTTAATTTATTGCTTATTTAGTTTATGACTTTATTAAGTGGTATTTATTTTCTTATTAATTAATGCCTCAAGAGTAATGAATCGAGGCTCATTCCACTCATTAGGCATCAAGTAGTTGGCATTTTGGAACCAATTCGAACCGGCTAGTCCAGTTTATACCGTTTTCAGTGGCAGATAGTCCATAGCACATTCTCATCTCATCTACAGCTCATAGTCATAAGCAAAAAAGACCTTGAGAGGACAATTTAATCAAATGTCTCTCCAGCACCCGCTAATCCATTGGAAGCTGCATTCCATTCGCCGCGATGATCGCATTAAGATAAGCTTTAATTGCTCATTTATGGATCCGAGAGAAATGTTTGAAATATGTGCTAAGCGATTTAATTAGCTACCACCGCGGCCGGCCATAAAAGCCATCCGACATCAAAAGTCTAAAAATAAAAGTGGCCAAAATAAAAACATACGAATTATCAAGGAAACGACGGGGCAGTGGCTGCCAAAGCTGAAACAACAGGTAATTAAGAGCAAAAATAAACAATGGCAAAAAGCCCTGAGAAAATGGAGAGATGGATTTTCGGATTCAGATTTGAGTGCTATGCAATTTGGATTCTTTATTTCGCTGAAATACTTGTGTGTCAAAATGAAATATTTGTGCAATGTGCAAGACAAACCTGATTTGCCATAAAATTAAATTTCGCGCCCATTTGGCGTCGACCAGTGGAGCGGCCCAGCCCAAAGATTTGTGCAAATGCTCTCGACCACAAACGAAATCAATTTTTGCTTCTGCGGCCCCTGCGTTATGGCCAAATAAATCAATTTCTGCCAAGATCTGCTGAGACACGTTGCGCGATCATTTGACATTCTGAAGTCGGACAAGTGTGAAAGGAAATGCCTACAAATCTGTGTGTAAGAACTTTCGACAAATTCGCTGCACTTAAATTATTGATTGCAATAACTGACAAGTGTGTAGGCAATATATTTCAACAGAAATACATCAGCCCCAGAGCTGCGAATTATTTACGTCAACAAGTCACGCCCCATGGCAGCGAACTTGAACTGAAAACAGTTAGGGGCATTGATTTTTAACGAAACGAAACTAGCTAATTATAGTTTTGGATTTATAGTTAATAATACAAATTTATAACAGCAATATATATATATTTATTTTTTAATATTTAGTTCCTATAAATACCCTTGGTATATCCTTAAATATATTTATCGTAATATTTTATATTTTGTCCCATTTTTTATTTTAATTTGTTTATAGGCCCATAAATGCAAGATTTAAGCCCATAAGACTAATTAAAAAATACATTACATTTTCTGTATAAAACCAAATATAAATGAACTAATTTCTCTGGAGTTTTCAACACAATGGAAAATTTGTTTGTTAGATTTTCCGCTGCTGCTTACCATTCAATAAATAAATGCGGTCTATTACATGAAAAAAGTAAACACATCTCTTAAATACGGAAAACCTTCCTCTACTGAAAACTTTTCAATTGAGAAAACTGCAGTCTGATAAATAATCTCTCTCAGTGCCATTAAGAAAAAGTTTGAACATTTATGATGTTATCTTCATTCCATTCAATTTAATTCTTCCCTACAGCAATTTAAAAACACTTTCTCACAATATTTTTCAACTGCAGAGACACTCTTTCGATTAAATATAATTACGCTTTACGAATTGTTTTTGTTGTATGTACATATTTTTGATTTCATGGTGGCAGGGTAAAAATAAATCCCCTGAGAATTTTTTTTTAATAAATCCCTCTAGTTTCTTTTATCTGTTATAGTATGGCTTTTCGTGTTTTTCTTTGTGTTTGTTTTTATTTTGATGCGCTTTACTCTAGTTCCCCGTCATTACACATTTTTATTATACATTTTGTTGTGTCTGTTCTTTATTACACAGAGAAAAATGTTTGATTTATAATGGAATTTAAAAGATTTGGTAAATCAACTTGGAATTAAAATTACTAGAAATTGTAAGAATCAATTGTAATGTGACTTTAACATAAATCTAATAATAATATAATATCAGTTTAATAGTGAAAGTGATTGATATGTTTTAAATTGCTAAAAATTATGATAGCTTATAAAGATAACAAAGTTCAAACAGTGGGGGAAAAACCTTTTCATGCCTCAAAATCTGATTAAACTTTTCTTTCGTTCTCTTTTCTATGTGTATGGTTGGGAATTTGGCTGCTATTGCTTTGATTATTGTTGTTGTTGTTTGATTAGGCGTCTAGGTTGACACATAGGGGGCACACACACACACACCTCACACACACACACACAGAAAGACGGATACGTAGACAGACACATCGGCCAACTGACGGAAAGGCCCTCATAGATAGACACCCATACTCACACCGAGCACGAGAGACGAACACCGGCACATGTGTTGGAAATTTAACACAAATGTGCAAATTTAATTAAATTCAAACGAGAAATAAATATAAATACGCTCCGTTGGCATATATGTATGTGTATAGGTATATACGGATAATACTATATAGTGGCGGAGATCTTGTGAAAATAAGAAACTATGTGATGTGACCTAAGGAAAAGCAACAATGTGCCACACACGCAACGCACACACTTGCAACGGCTGCTGCACTTGTGTGGGTAAATAAAAACGCAATTTTCACAAATTTTTTTAAACTTGACAAAGTCACAGAGGAAATGGTGCGAAACATACAAAAATATGTGTACAAACATAAACACTAGGCAGGCAAAGTAAAAAACCCCAGGGTTTAAAGCTATACAATTTATATTTTGTTATATTTAAAATAACACAATTGTACCTTAATTTATTCTATCAATTAATAATTTAAAATCCATTCCTTTTGGGAGATTAATTAAGTTTTGTTAACTAGTGTTCACATCCGTTGAAAATGTTGAATTTTTAAATGCTTTAAATTAGCCAAGCCCTCGAACCGAATATAGGATATTCTTAGACTTGAATTGATTCAAAAATTGTAAGGCAATGGGGCGAGAGATATAAGATATTTTATAAATATTCCTGCAATCCCTTAGCTAATGACTCACTGAATATATAAAAATATTTAAATTTTAATAAATGTTAGCCTGCAGAATGTTGTGACAACTCAAACACTTTATTGCATTTAAGACTGACTGATTTTGGCCATAATTTCATACTGCCATTCGATTAGAAAAGATAAAACAAATTTGGCAGAAATTTAAAATACAATTTGTCTCATTGGACTTAGTGCCGGCTTCAATAAAGTATTTTATCGGCGCTATCGCCATTTTTTGATAATGTCGAGAACCCCGAAAATAACGCCGGCCAGGTCGCTTCTTCAATTCGTTATCGAAGGTAACACAGCATATGCCAAGTGGCTTTGATTTTGGTTTTATTTTTACTTTTTCATATGTTTCATATTTATATACGAAGCATGGCATTTTTTATAGAATCTTAACTCGGTTCTCGGCCATAAAGATAAAATAGAAACTGGAAAAAAATAAGCAACACTGAGTGGGGGCGTTAATTTATTAATGCAGAGCCGTGAGCCAAAACAAAATCTGCGAGAACACTTTTATAACTTGATTTATTTAGAGCCAAGCGAATTGGATGAGTTGGTGTTGTTAACTGTGTGGTTAAGATTTAAAAATAAATCGAAATTATGAAACATAAACAGAAGGACATTGGCTAAGGTCATTGTTGATACTATTATGCGGCTCATTAATTTAATTAATATATTATTCAGTTCTGGAAACTCTAAAAAAAAATAACATTCATTCTGGCATTCACTTTTAATTACGAATTCTTTGAATCAATCCATCGACCTAGATCTCAAATTATTGGACACAAAATGTATTAAAAGATATGCAACTAAAAATACTAATAATGCCAAAGTCAACAGACACACACTCACACGTTTCAGATAATAAATAAATGTATAGGAAAATATATTCACTTATGTATATGTTTTTGTTATTTTTTGTTTTTTGTATCACTTCTTTCATCATACATTCACACATAGGCGATGATCAACTCGTTCGGCCGTTGAAAAAAATTGCAAATAAAAAATACAACAAAAAAATAACAACAATAACAACCAGAACTGACGCAGAAATTTGCCACCAGCTGCCAAGTTGAAAGCAGCATTAAATTATATTTGCCATTTCATACAATATACTTTCAAATTGGAGATACTTGCTGGTGTTTTGCCTTTGCGGCAAGCGGCATTATTTAATTAACAAACGGGTAGCCGAAATTTAAATGGAAATAAATATTTTATAAAAACCGAAATCAGATACGATTAGCGCTATCAAAGAGAGCGCGAGAGAGGTCGTTGAATATACTTTTCGATCCATCGCTACCCATTCAGATTCGTTAGATCGCGTTCTCGCACCGTATTTATGTATTTTTGTGTTTTCTATATATTTAGTTTGTTTTTTTGTATTTTTAGCTAATTTCAGTCGCTATTGAGCTTGGCAATTAGTTACACTTGATTATAGGAAAGCAGATCGTGCCGGTCGGTCCCCCAAGTTCAATGTTTATATTCTGTTGTTCCACTTAGTTCTTGAATAGATTTCGAGGTTTGCAAAAGAGGGAAATCACTTGTGGGATGTCATAAAGAAGTTGAGTGGTGTTCCAACTTAAAAGCTTATCGCTGAGATTTTTATTAAATTTATTTGAGGGGTTTTTTTTAAATTAATATATTAAGCTTGTTACGAATCTAATAGTTAAATCAGTTCAATGATTTCTTCATTATTTATTATACGGTTCGTTGGAAGTGAAACTTTACCTAATGGTTAGTTGTGACTCCTTCGCCAGTGTTTACTTCCAAATCATTTATATCAATGAATAATATTCATTAAAGACACATTGCCTAATGGCACATGTTATTTAAAAAATGCACATCAACACTGCCACATACACGCACACACACACACTGGCGCTTCGAAAAGCAAGGAAACGCGCGAAAATCGCGTCCAACGAGCAAACAACCGCCTGTGAACCGCCGGAAAACCGCCAGTGAACCGCACCCGTGCACGTTCCAATCAGAACTGAGACTGAGCAACCAAAAGTCCAACAGGCTGAGGCCCACTAACCCACACAGACGTACGCACTGCACAGTGGTTCGTTTATCAAAAACATTTTTTTAAAAATTCTGCATCTGCAAATACATCTAATGCAAGCAAGCAATTTTGTTTGTTATTTTATTTTTAAATAATTAATTGTCAATTTATTTATTTTATTTAAGTTATGCTTAAATAAAAATAAAGATTTTATTTGATTTTTCAATTCGATATGTGATTATATAAAGTTTACTTTAAAGCTATTATTTTAAACAAATTCTAAATGATTGCAGATGAGTCTTAAATAAGTAAAGAACATTTTTTTAATAATTAAAATATTGTACTTTTTATAACAAACCACTGTGCACCACAGCAACATGTTGCCGACCTTGCTGAGTGAGCGCCAACAAATTATTCTCGAGAGAGTAAGTCAAGAGAGTGGGAGAACGATTGTTGCTCTGTTTGGGTTTTATGTTTTCATTTCGTATAAAAAAAACAACAATAAGAAGTGCCGGTACTGATCAATGAACTAAAAGCGATGGAAATATAATGTTCTATATTTTAAATATCTGAACGAATTTTGTTTAACAAAAGATACAAGAATAGTGTTTATTTTCATATCCAAAGCTCGAACGGATGAAATGCAGTTATGAGTAACTGAATAATTTTAAATCTATAAGTAATGTTAAGGCTCGTAGAAATATTATTTTGTAATATATAAAGACGAAAACATAAATAAAATTTTTACTTCCAAAGAATTTAAATATATTTATATTATATTGATATTTTACAGTCATACTACTTTATTTGTTGTTTAATTAATGATGTTTTGTTGATTTTGCAATATTATAAAGAATTTAACGTTGTTAGCTGAGTTTTAAAATAAATGTCCATGCTCATTTACTATTATTACTTTTCGTTCCCAGGGTTTGGGTTCAAGTACCTTGTTTTAATGAGCTTAAAGTAAGAACTAATCAATGAATCAATCATTATAAAATCTGACAAAAAGCAATCATTAAGACAATAAAGGCATATTTTTTGTTTTAATTCATTGAATCTAATCTTTTCAAGTATGCCATTGAAAGTGCAATCCAATTTTCTTCTTAATATTCGCCTGCCTTAGTAGCCAACGCCGTTATCAAGCCTATCTAAGTTCTAATCTAAAACGTTAACTACTTATAACAGTTACCTAATGATTGAAAGATAATTGAATGGATCATAAATATATTAGTGTTCAGTTGAGTGCAGAATAGAATAAATATAAAGTTTGTAGAAGAGTTACTATTAGGATGAATATTGCTTTAGCAATTAACAAATTCAGTTAGTTCAGTTTGATTTAGTTTGTAGAACTTTGATACACACCCCTTGCTATTGATACCAGCTCCACTTCAACCTCAATTTCCTGAAATTAAATTACTTACTAGCAGCTCAGTTCTTTCCTGTTCCTGGTAATTTCAGCTTAGCAGGATATTGTCAGCACTCGTTTTCAACTGGTCCTCGTCCCTTGCCTGACACGAGTGTGGGAAAATGTTTGAACTGCTCTGTTGACACACAAACACCTGCTCAAAGTGGGTACTTGGGTTGCAGTGTGTTTGCTGACTTGTGCAATTTCCGTTGGACAACACGGGGCGTATACGTAATGGACTTTGACAGAGCTTGGGCAACAGTTGTCCACAAATTTAGCCATTTTATTGCAAGTTTTATGTGCGAAGCCAGAAAGGATGCTTTATCGATTTTGTAGCTTATAGAAATTATAAGCCTTTATTATGTAAATTGATATGCGTTATTTTAATTATTTTCAATCCAATTACATACATACAAAGCTGGGAATGGTGAAATGAAATGCCTAGGGTCTGTTATATATATTTTTAATTCTTTTGAATATATTGTTTTAAATATTTTAATTAAATTAAAGTCCATTGTTACAGAAGCTTAATTTACGTTTCCCCAATTAAGAATCATTTGCAATCCAATAAGGTTTTAATTACAGAAAATACACCAAAAGTATGTGACAAACACCTCAGGCAGCCTGCATTTTCATGGAGCTCCTACCGAATTCCAGATTTGCATAAATAATAATGAAATTGTCAGCCAGTGAATAAACCAAAATAAAAGCAGCTTTAAGCATCCGCAGCCATTAAAAGGCAATTTGGAATTTGTAAAGCCGCCGACCGGGGTACCCGGGATCAAGGCAAATTAACTAATTGAAGGCTCAAATGGACTTTGCATACATTTGCGGACCGATAAAGGTGTCTCGCCTGCCGATAGATTAAAGATGCTAAAGGTAACGGCCAGCCCCCAAGGTCACGGTGACCCTCGATGGCAATCCAGGTGGGTGGCATGCATAATACATTCTGAGATCGAAATCAAAACATGTTTACCTTCACACGCCGCCTTGCAAAGTTAGTCCTGGAGCTTCAAGGATGGCCACTTCAGACAGGAAGGCGACAGCTAGCCAAGTCAAATGGCTCAATTCCCTCAAGAGGAGGCTTTCTCGGAATGATGGTGGCAATTTGATTTAAATTTAAGATATAGCCTAAGATTTTAAATGAATATTTGTTTGAAATTAAGTTACTATTTGCAATATTAGAAATGTTAAATTCTAATATTATAAATTTCAGCTGGCCTGTTGCATGATAGTTTTTATTTTTATGGTAATAATTGTCAGTTTTCAAGGCTCCTCCTTCTCCTTTGGCTCTGTAAAAGTAAACCAAGTAAATGATAATTTAATGAACGGCTATTAAATGTCAGTCAATGCCATTTGCTGGGGGTCACAGCCAATATAGCCACTAACGTTTTTTGCATTCTTAATGAACTTCAATCCCCTTGAGCGTTTTCCTGTGGCAGAAAATCAATTTGAACGCAGGCAAGGCCAGATATTCTTTAAATTTTTCACATACTTGGGGCAAGAATATATTGCTAGTTGGGTCGACGACAGTTGGCCGGGACATAAAGCCTAATTACGAAACGTTCTTTAATTAGTGCGCTCGACTTAATTACAAAACTGCAAACTCGACAAAGGCAACAGCAAAATCTGCAACAATAACGAACTGAGGGCTGGTGCCCCAGGATCCATGCCCCTTGGTAGACAATTAACTGGCTCTGAAATGTGTATGTATGTGTTTTTTTTTTTGTATGTTTGCGGCAACAGCTTGTTGACATCGTCCTTTAAAACGCCCGAAAGTCCCTGAGTATTCGACACATTCGCAAGTTGGAGCAGAGCCAGTCCAACGAAGTTTAAATAAGGGTTAAATTGACTGAATTAATGTTACATTTTTGTTGAGAACCCTCGTTAACCATATTAGGCACAGGCTACATAAATTATTTAATAAAGCCAGCTTCAAATACAAATGAAATTAATGCACTGTGGAAACAAATTGCTTTTAGGTATATTTGTAAAGATATTTTAAAAACCTCATCTCTAGTCAAACTTTAGGCAGAAGCCTCTTTAATTATATTTAAAATTGAAACATTTTAGCTTTATATTAAAGCAGTATCTGCAAAAACTCATTCAATTTGACCCTACAATCCCGATTACCCATTATCATCTTTTGTGAAAAAATGGTGGCAAACAAAAACTTGAATTGCTTATAGAAAAACTCAATGTCGAAATGTAAATTAGGGTCTCACCGCAATGCCGTTTGAATAAATATATTCACAAATCATGCAATTTCCTGCCAACTTTGACTGAATCTCCAGCAACAAAAAAAGCACAGGGAAATAATAAATTCAATATAAACGCAAATTATCTTTTGCTGTCCAGTAGGGGGCAAAATCATAAAAAAATAAGAAGTAGAGCTTTGGAAAAAGTGTATGCCATTTGTGGCTGTTTGCGTTTGGTTTTTATGTCCTGCCGGCCACGCATAAATCTGACAGCCAACCCCACAGTTTCCTGACGTGTTCGACACTCCCCTTTAAAGCTGCCTTACCTGCGTGTGTGTGTCTGCTTAAAGCCATCAAGAGGGTCGTCAAAAGGTGTTTTCTCTTTTTTTCTTTAGGGTTTCATTTTTTTAAAACAAATAAACATATTTCACTTAAGCTTCTATTATATCATACCACAACCAAACCAATTTGGCTCTCACAAATACTACAATTTCTCAAAGAAAATGTAATAATAAAAACAATACGCTGTTCTATATTACTACCTCTATCTATTTTCCACCCTCGCCACCAGCGAGCGTTAACTAAAATTCATCATACGCCACGTTGCCGCCCCTGGCTGCAAACAAGAAAAAACTTTTGCAACATGTTTACGTGTTCTGACCCGCATACGAAATTAGAGTCTGGCAGAAACCGAAAAGTTCCACAAATCTTTGGTAGATTTAATTATGTTTAAATAGGCTTAACGAAACTTATCTATGGGGGTGTAAGAAACCCAATAAAGGCGGTCATTTATCAAACCTAAAATGAAACTAATTGAATTTTAGGAAAAGGCAACATATTCTTTTATTTCTGTTTAAAAAACAATATATGTAACTAAAATTATATTAAAATTTTAACAAGGGAATTCTGCTGACAGGTACAAGTTTTCAGAATAAATGCTGAGGTCCAAAGCCCATTAGAGAAGGTTGCTTAATCAGTTACGTAGATAGAAAGTAATTTTCTGAACACAAGATTTATTTATTTGCTAGACCAGAACTGCTGATTATTTCCCCTTAAATTTTATATATTTTTTATTGTATTATTATCTAAGAAATATGAAGAATAAAGATATAGAAAGTCTTTGATTTAAGGTACTTATTTAGAAACGTAAGTAAGCACGTTATTTAGTATTATTTACCTTAGAAGCAACAATAGAAATTGCCTTTCATTTTATTTATTTAAACCAAAATGACATCACTGTTACCACATATGGACAAAATGGCCGCCAGTCGCATTTCCGGCGTGTGTGCATGTGTGCATGGAGGCATGTATATGTGCACTTAGCCTGTTGCTCCTCGTTTCCTTTTTTATTTCATTTCTTCTTTATTATACTCACTTTTCACAGCCATTGTTTTTCCATTCGTTGGATTTTTTTTCTGCAAATTTCATTGAACCTTACAGCCGGATGCAATGGACCATGAAGGAGGAGGCGGACAATTGGCAGCAGCCGGCAAAAAGGCCACAGTGACACCCGATCCGCTGTCGGAATGGAAGTGCGTCGGGTGCGTTGGCTGAATGGCTAGAATCCGACAGGCCGTCTGTCAATCAAAATATCCTCGACGGACAGCGATGGACGTGAATGCTTTATGCAAAACCATTGGCAGGTCACAGAGTTAGAAATTTTATTGGATTCGAGTGAAGAACTCCTGAATCAAATATGAATATAATATTTGTATATTGCGAATTGGAATATCAGTAGTAAACTTTGGCTTGAGTTTCCTGTTATAATTTGAAGTAACAAAATTATTAAAATGGTATAAAATAAAGCAAGCATTGTTAATACAAAAGTTTACATAAATGTGGACAATGTGCGAACGTAGAATCGTCTGCATTTCAATCAGCATAAGCTGTTTAATTTTGTTCTATTTTATCTTCTTTGTGTGTAAGTATCTGAACTAAAAAAAGTGGATCATCACATATAATATGTACGTTTTGCCATATCGCAGCTATGATTTTAAAAATATACATCCAGCTGGTATATGTGCTCTTTGGATTCTTAGCTACGGTTTGCCTGTTGTATGGAGCAAGTAGGGTAAGAATGTTATTTTTGCTTTCCAGTAATACTAGTAAAGCCGATCAAATTTATTCCCAGGAAAAGCTCAAATATCTCCAAGCCTGTTTTTGGCTTATGCTTGCAGCAATTATTTGGGCCATACTAGTATCTCTCAAGCGAATCGTAGAAACAACTGGTAAAAGGAAGGCTTATGTTTATGATGCCATTGTGATAGTTTCCGCAAGTAATCTTATGAAATTTTTAATTAGGTACGAGTTTTAAGCTAATCAATTTACTTACCTAGTTGCTTTGATCGTATGTGACTGGGTTGTATACAAATTTGCTAAAGAAGTAAATCAGAGATGATAACAAATGTTCTTGTATCCGTTGGAAAACATTGAAATTACTTGTATTTTCAGAGATTTAGGTAAGAGTTTCTGTTACAAGTTTTTCTATATTGACAGAAATTTCTTGTTTCTCTTTTAAGAGCTCTCAACCACCTATAGAGACCCTATGGTTTATTATAAACCCAACCCAGCCCTTGTTTTATTCGAACAATTAATAAATATTTCCCAAAAGACATCAATTTTTTAATTTTGACGAGGATTTAGTTATATCCTATACATATTTCTCATGACATCCTTTTTTCAGGCCTTTTTTAATTAGTTTATTGAATCACAATTCGGACAAGGACATCTTGGATTTCTCATTGTTCTTACAGGACTCTAATTGTTTTTATCCCAAATAAAAAACAACAAATAATCATTTTGTTTTCTAAAGGTTGCCTTGTTCAGCGTAATAAATATATCTCGGGATATGACAGGCTCAAAGGAGACCCAACCACCTGGATGCCCCGGGCAATCCCCCCGAAAATAATCGTGTTGTTTTTCTTACATTTCACGATTTTGCTTCTGGCAACCAACGCAAATTCCAAACAAGCAATTTACTTATTCATGCAGCTGTTATTCGCGTTTTTCAAGACAAATGTGCGTTGGAATATTTAATGTGTTTATTATTTTCTGCATTGAGGTAAGCTCCGCGTGTTGAGCAACAAGTTGATAGAGTGTAGTGCAACAGGCCCAGCAACATGTTGATTGGCTCGAATGTAAACAGAGAAAATACCTCTCTCACGGACTTGTACACCTGGCACAAATTGTTAGTATAAGTATGCGCATGACTAATATACCAGCTATACTCTGGGCTTCTGTCGCCAAAAATTTATGACGTTTACCCCTTGGCAACGTCAACTGATAATGGTACAAGTGTGAAATGCGTGAATAATCTTCGCCTTGGTGAGCCCCAAAGCAAAGGCAGTTCATAGAATTAATTCCCGAAATAATAAACATGAAAAAATAACAAAAAATATTAATTCATGGATAACTATGTAGGTATTATTTATATATTTAGGGATAAAAAAGAAAACTTTAAAATAATAAAAATAATAAAATTGAAAATCTGAGAAAATCAAAGTTACAGTATTTTTTAAAACAATATTTTCAAAACAAAAACTTAAACATACTTTCTACTTTAAATATCCTTGTTTTTCCCCAGCTCTAAACATTTATAATTATTGAAACTGCTAAAATTGATTTAATCTGCCAAATAAAAGTCATAGTCATATAGTTTTCATTTTAAAATATGTATATTTTATTGCTCTTCGGTTGCATTCAATCAGCATTCGCATAACTTGTACACAAAAAATACACAGATATAGTTTATAGTTAGAATAATGTAGACTTCAGTGTTTTTGACGCTTTACAGATATCAAATGCATTATAAAGTATCAGCTTTAATTACGTTCAACAGTTCTTCGAATTTAGAGGGATGCTGGATTACATTGAGGGAATCATCTTTGGGTATTGTTTCCTTTAGTTCTTGGGGGGACTTGAGCTTACATTTAACATAAACACTGTGACGTTCATTAATTTTAAATACATAGCGAAATGCATACAACTTAAAGTTCATTACTCCGTTATTTATCTGTTTTGAAAATGTATGTTAAACATAGGCAATGGCATTTAGAGCCAAAACAAACGAATGACTGACTGGCCCAGTGACCTGACTTGGGTTTGACTCTGACGAACATTGGCGAGAATTGCTCTTCATGTACACACATTCAATTAGCATTGGGTATCAAAAATACTTATGGCCTTTCATTACACTTTAGATACAAAAATAGTTACAATTTTAATACCATTAACAAAAATACTTGACGATCGATCAATTGCATATTTTGGAAACTCTTTCTTACACGCTTTTGGAACAAAAACTAAACTCATTTACAAGACATGTTTCAGGGAAAACAAAAAGCGTATGTATGGGGTGTGTGTATGTGTTTGTGTGTGCTTCTGGTATCCTCCTTAGGCCCAGTCCTTTTTAATTTCAAAGGTCCAGTCCCACTCCAGGTGTATATGCTTGTCGTCATCCGTAAAGACCGAACTGACCGAGTAGGTGCCGCGGGAGAATGTGCCAGAGGGCGCCTCCTCGGCGGGCGTCAAATAGAATTGAATCTCCTTCTTTGGCGGATAAGAGCCAACCATATGCTTCATTTTGTCAACTAAATAACGAGACGAAAAATATCTATTATATATATATTACATTTGGGGCTTTACGCCGGCATCTTACCCACAACTTAAGCCCACGTAAAATAAATTATCCGAAATAAATGTTTGGCATTTGGAGATAATAACAAGGACATTAACAAATTACGTTATTCTCAACACATGACTATTGTTAATATCGCAAATGTTAAAAACACAATATAAACCAGACTGCAAAATCCGTACAGGAAGGTAGTGCCATTAAAAAAAGGGCTCCCCATTATGATCTAAGCTTAGAGTACGACTACCCCGTTTAAATGATAACCAAGAACTAAAACAAAAGCTGCACATTTGCATGTCGCAGCTACTGGAGAAGTCTCAAAAGTGCTGGCACTGACCTGTACACAAATACCTGATTTGTGGAGGTCTAGTTAGGGATTATCGATAGGAAAAGTCTGATATATAGACAAAAAAAAACAATTATTTTTATCGAAATTTTTAAAATTTCTAAAAAGTAGAATTTTATGTTAAAATATTTATTATTTCAATTTAACAATTAGTTTTTTTTTTTAATTTGTGAATATTTATTATTTTACAAAAACAAGGCAATTAATTTATAGAAAAATATTTAAAAAATTTATTATTTTAATTTCAAAATATTTATTATTGTAAATTAATTTACATTTACATAAATTAATCAAAAATATCTGAAAAGTAATGTATTAATTTTTTTGGTTTTTTGTTTTTGTTTGTTTTTACTATATTGGTCTTATTTAGCAGACAGAAAATCGATTTATTGCAACCTTAAAATATCGATGTATATATCGACTAGGATAAAATATTGATATTTCAAAATTTTCTGTTATTTTTACTGAAATTCTCAATGAGTTTAAAATATAGAACCTATTAAGGGGCAGAGCGGTTGAATATTAAAAAAAATATCTTACTTTTCATAAAATGTACTTTTAAAAATTAATTAAAATTGATAACTTCCTTTCAATATTTATATCTATATATAAATATTTAAATTAAAACTCAAGGAACTATTAAAAATATCAAATACTGGAAACACTTACCATTCACCCCCAAGCGAGAAGTCTTTTGCACATACTTAAGGCCATGGACAATTTCACGCTGCACAATAAAATCAATGCGCACCTTGTACTGAACACCTTCTTTGATCACAAAAAGCTGTCAACAATGGGAAGACAAGTTAATGGCTGCGAAATAATTAATATTTGTTTTTAATTACCTGCTTTTTCAGCTGACTTAGGTCACCGGTAAGATCCAATTCCATATCATCTCGACCCTCTACAACGAGTGCCAGTTTCTTCACAATCACCTTACGCGGATCATTGGGTTCTGGGTTAAAGATAAATAATCGATGAATATTTAAATTTTTAGTTTAAAAAATTGTGTCTTACCAACGACAATCTTTTCGGTCTGAGCTGCACCCAAAAGGGCCTCTTTGTAGCGCCTTAGGCTCTCGTCCTCCTGATCGGCGGCCATTATCTCCTCGATGGTCTTCTCCGGCGGCGCCTGGTAGTTGGCATCGTGCACATCCTCATCGTGATGATCGGGGTGGGGCTTCGTCTCTGTTTCGGCCATAGCTTCTAACCTAGAACTGTCCAAGTGGAATTGTTTATTTATCAATCAATTACATTTAAATGTGAGGCACCGTCTTAATTGCTGTCGATGCTATTGTTTTATATGTTTGCCCGAGATTTTGTTTAGTATTTCTCACTCACTTTCAGTCTCTCTATAAGAAGCATACGGGTCATAGGCATATTTTTAGGAGTGTGAGTAACATGTTGACGATAATGATATTGTTTTATATATGCATGTATATACAACAGCCTCCATATAAAAGTATGTGCGTTTGCAAGGCGCTACATTCGATAAACATTTTTAAGATATTCCTGAAAAACAGAAACACACTTGGCCCGTTCTATGAATTTTCCTATACAACCTTTACGTTTTTACTGAATAAGGATTTGCTTAGAATATGATTGTCTTTACTGTGTTTTTGTTAAGATTAAACAATTATATATTTTCATATTAGAATTGGAAGCCTTAACTTATTTTCAGACAGACAACCTTGCAAAACACATCCCCAATTAAATATTACAACCCAAATTCAATAAGATACATCTCATTGTTGATTAGCTTATCATTACCATTAACATCGATTTCTTTTTTGGCAAGAGTAACATACCAAACGTTGGCCACTTCATATGCACGTTCAATAATATTGATTAAATTCCAATTATTAACGCATTGATGAACTGACGGGTTGATTGGCAGTCGAGGCGGAGGGGAAAGGCGACTTGCAGCTGGTCAGAGTGGAAAAAAAAGGTCCAACCAAATACGGAGCCAATGTGGCAGATAAGGCAAGAGCATATACGATAGACAGAGAGAGGGCGGATATCGGCATTGAATAATATTGAACCGAACGGGCGACAAAAGCCCAAACCCCCCGCTATCGCCCCACCCACCGAAGCCTTTATTATTATCTTGCTTTGTTTTTCACTATCTAAATACACGTCGGTCGGTAGGTCGGCCGGCTGGGTTTGCCTTATGTCCATTTTCAACGAGTGTTGGCCCAATAATAATTCTCAATCCTCCACATTTGGCTTTATATACACAAGCTACGCACATGAAATTGAAATGTTATTACTTGACATTAGCTTGTTGCGAGATAATTAAAATGTATCTATATAGACGGATTTCAGGCACACGGGTACACAGGAAAAACAATTAGATCTTTTTGGAATAATATGGATAATATTATATTGGTTGCAGGTAAAGTAATATTTTTAAACAATATATTAATACCAATTAAAAGGGACCTTCTATTCTCTATTAAATCAAAGTGTAATTGCAATTTAATTAACTAAAAACAGCTAAAATTTCAAAAATTAAAACCAGATATTGAAAAACATTGAACTTATGTTTCCGTGTATAAGAAAGAATAGCAAAAAATAAAAATAGTGAGAGAAAAAAAAAGGAAAATAATAAACATTTTCCAGACTAACAACGAACGAAAGTTTGGGCCAATAAATACAATCCGAATGATTAAGGTTGAGTGAGAAAAGGTAATTTCAAGAACAATCTGACCAACTGAAATTTCGAATTCCAAACAAAAATTCGGGGAAGCGATAGAGAGAGAGGAAAGGAGAAGAAGGAGGCGAAGAGAGCCGACCCCCCGCCAGACCTCAGTGTGGGGATAATTTAAGGAAATGAACAAACCATGCCAGTTTTTTTTTTTTTTGTCTTGATAAAGAAATGTGCAAGAAGAATGTTAAGACCCCAGACGTTTGTATGTATTGTATGTATGAATCACGCACACCAGCTCACACACACACTAACGCCCGCACACTGAGGCCGGCACATGAATCGTCACTGTTTGCAAGTACGACTTTTTGGGAGTGGTGCCTTGGCCAGTACAGATAACCAAATATTTGTTAATAATACCAAGTACTAGTACCATGGTTAAGTTCAAGTATTAATTACGCGGCATGCATGGGAACGCAGCACTCGCGCACACACTCTCACAATCAAGAAACGACGCGCACTCACCTTTTTAATGTGCCAAAGTTATATTCAAATCCAATAGTTTCAAACCGTTTTCGGGAGAGTCACGTGGAATCACACAGATTTCGCTTTTTTTTTTTTGTACTTTTTATGGGTTTGTGGCTGACTAATTTTGAAACAAAGCAAAATACAACGAAAAACACTCGGCGAAACAAGAAAGAAATCTAAGTGTTACCAGCTGCTGCAAGTCCGAGTCAGACCAGGTGTTACGGGGGACATGAAAAAATACTGACACGTGTTGGTATACTTTTATCACACTTCTCATAGCCGGTCACACTGATCAACAGCTGTTTATTACTTCATCGGTCAGGTTTTTATGGAAATTTTGGAAAATGACCCAGTACTTGAATCAACTAAACACCGCCGATAAGCTGGCTGCTGAACCATGGCCCGAAGATGCCACTATCTATCAGGTGAGTTTCCGTCAATCGGAGCCCAGCTCGCTAAATAATATGTCTTCCTAAACCTCTGCACAAAAGCCTTATGAGGCGGAGCAGATTCTGCTGCCGGAGAACGCCAGTTGCCTCGCGGTGAAGGCCTACCTTAAGATGTGCAACCTTCCCTTCGGTGTCCGATCCTGCGCAAACGCCGAGCACATGTCCCCGGGTGGAAGGATGACCAAGTTGCCATTTATCAGGGCAGGCGCCTTCATATTCGCCGAGTTCGAACCGATCGTGAACTTTGTGGAACAAAAGGACATGGCCATTGGGAGCTGGCAGGATGAGGACGAGAAGGCTGACATGCGCACCTACGTGTCGTTGGTGGAGAACATCTTCACCATGGCCGAGCTGTACATCAGCTTCAAGAACGAGCGCGTATACAAGGAGGTGACTGCGCCAAGGAACGGAGTCGTCTTTCCCTGGCCCCTTAACCACATGCAGAACTATGGTAAGCGGCGGAACGCTTTGAAGCTGCTTAAGGTCTACCAGTGGGATGATCTGGACATTGAGAGCGTCATCGAGAAGGTGGCCAAGTGCTGTGAGACGCTGGAATATAAGCTCAAGGAGATCCCCGATACTCCCTTCTTCTATGGCGATCAACCCTGCGAGCTGGACGCCATCGCATTTGGCCATCTCTTCAGCATCCTGACCACCAATCTTCCCAACATGGCGCTGGCCCAGACTGTGCAGAAATTTAAGCACCTGGTCGAGTTCTGCCGCTTCGTGGATGAGAAATACTTTCAGACCAGGTTCCTACCAGAATAGTTTTAGTGTTATTATTTCGATTAAAATGCTGGTACAAGTGCCAAATTATAAATCAAATCATTATCATTTCAATTGATTTTTTTAGCTTTTTATCTGCTTTGGTTCAGTTATAGCTTGGCTAGTTGTAAAATAGTTTTATTTTAAAAGCTTAACCAGCTGAAAAATGTGAGTTGTAGGAGCTTCACTGTATATTGTGTGCCTTCAATTGATGCTTTCTATATACTTTCTACAATTGCGCACCGCTTTAAATTTCCGCCAAAGGCCTTCAAATAGTTCGTTTCAAATAAGGTAAATTTAGTTAACATACTTGAAAACAATCTAACATTTATTTTAAACATTTTACTTTCAGCAAATAATTTGAAAAACCACTTTTCGAGAATGTAAATAAATGTGTTGACTGTTATAAAACATTTGGCATTTCAACAAGCGTCGAAAGAAGTAACTAAAACCAGGGAAACAGGATATACATAAGCCGCTTGTTGCCTTTAAAAATCAGTAGAATAAATGTGGGGGATCCCAATTAATTTTAGACCCAGATCCAGCATTTTATAACGGTGTCAAATGGTTTTAATGTGGTATTTAATTTAAGAAGCAAATCCATCCAGCTGGTTAGTATTTTTTCAGGAAAATGTAGTTCTCATGCGCGGTCATACTGGAGCAACTGTAAACAAAAGCAGAGGAAGAAACTTTGTAAAATATATTCAAATTTGATAGATTCAATGAAACGGAAGTACTTTGTGTGGACGCCTGAAGCCACAAAACATTTCCTGGAGGCATGGGAGACCAATCGAAATAACTTTCGTGCGAAACGAAAGAACTTGATCCACAAAGACATGGCTGCAGCCTTGAGTGATTTCGGTGTGCCTGAAAGGGCAATAAGAGCAAAACTGCAGGTTATGAGCAGAAGATATCGGTATAAATCAAGTCACTACCGCTTGGGGGTTTATTAATTAATATTGCTTTCTTGCAGGAATGAAGCCTTGCAGTTTTTGAAAACAGGAGTTTATCCAAAGTGGAAGTATTTTCCAAAAATGAGAAACATTTTTGGACACAGTGAAGATGATACTGAAGAAGTTTGTGAGGAAACGGAAAGTGCTGGTAAATTTTATTATATTTTAACGGTATAAACTAGAGAAAAGTGGGTTTGAGTTAATGTATATTAATGTAACAATAACTGTGTAATGGAAAAACAGCATATTCTTCAAATTTAAAGTATATATTTTTGTTTGTAAACTAAACATAAACTGCCCATAAATTTATATAAATATTATTAAAAATTCTCTTTTTTTACAGACAAGGTTATTGAGATTTCAGATTACGAATCATCATCAAGCGAATTCGAATTTCCCGAACCACATTCAAAGCTGTTTAAACATGATCTGGATGGAAATGAGGAAGATGATGATGACCATAATCATGACCTCTTTCGGCGGAATATAGACGTGGAGGAAAAAAAACTGGCCATTCAAAAAGAAATACTCCACGTAATGCAAACAATGGCAAACGATCTTTCCAGTACATATGCCACCTTTCTAGATGCTTACAAAATAAGTCCAACGAAACGCTCTTAATAGTTCAAATTAGATTTAGATAAATACAAAAAACCAAATATAAAAACGGGATGAAAGCATATGTACATATACGAGCGCCTTTTTTAAATTATTTAGAATACATAAACACAAGTTTCAGCTGAGTAAACGCATCGACAAAAACCCATCAATAACAAACTGAACCACTTTTACATATTCATACAAAACCTCTTAAATACATTTATATTTTTATTTATTTATAATATTTAATTTAGATTATTGTTATGAATGCAATGTACACATTTTTGCATGCAGCTCTTCGCCAACATTTGATTTTCGCTACAGCAATCATACAAAAGAATCGGATGATACTCGCAGATACAGATACAGATAAAAGCCTAACGACAATTTGTCCAGTTTTAGCAGCCTAATTCAAGTCAGTTTCCGGCTGGTTCGTTGTCCACCGCTGGAGCAGTCGCGGGCGGTGGTACCGGCGGTGTAAAAGCGTGGACCATCTGCGGGGGCAACGGCGTCGGCTGCGTGGGAAATAGTCCGCCCATGGAGGGCTGCACCTGCGGATACGAGGGTACTGTCTGCGTGCCGGCTGGATAGGAGAGAACCGATGGTGCCGACATATAAACTTGCTGCGGGGCCGAGAACATGGGCACAGCCGCTGGCGCTGCCGTGGCCTGTGGAAAGGGCAGCTGGGCAGCGGGTATGCCACCCACATTAGCATTGTGTTGTGTGTTGGGATCAAAAACACCGGGTATAAAGATGTTAGTTGGCGGCGGCAAAGGCTGAGCCGGAACTGGAGCTGGTGCTTGAACCGGAGGAGGTACAGCCACGTCAGTGCCCACGGGCGTGGCAGCAGCAGGAGGAGGAGCGGGCTCACCAATATTGGCCTGGGTCTCCAGCGCTGCAGTGAGAGCATCGGTGGCTTCATCCGGATTAAAGTAGGTCTTGAATAGGCTTTGAGCCGGTGGCTCAATGGTTGGTGGTCTGATCTCCGCATTTGTCGAACCAAAAGTGTTGGCCAACGGCGGTATATAAGGCAGCGTTGGTGAAACAACAGCAGACCCAGCTGCAGGGGCACCCGACGAAGGCACTCCGCCCGAGGTCAGCAGGGGAGCAGAAGCCTCCGAGGCAGGGCCGCCGCCAGCAACGGGAGCCGCCTGAACAGGGATTCGGTGCAGGTAACCGAAGCCAATGCCGCAGCCGAGAGCTCCTTCGCCGCCCCAAGCAGTGTTCGGCTTGATTGTTACCTCGCGGCAAGCGTCGTCGTCCAAATTGTAGACGTACATCTTAAGCGGCTGCTGCTCGTGCGTTTCGATCAGCGTAAACAGATCGTCGTTCTCGTGGCGAATGGCATCTGCACCGATCACATAGTCGCTGTAGGCACGCAGACCGGCCAGCTCGGCCGGAGAATTCGGATGCACCTCGAGAATGTGCCAGACGCTTTCATTGGCGCCCTCGAAGGAACAGAACCGGATGCTGACGCCCAGCAGGCCCTGGCCGCCCCAACTGTTGCTGGGCGTGAGGGTCAGTTCGCGCACCGTCTGCGTTTTGCTGGAGTAAACGGTAAGGCGCACCGGCTTGTCAACGTTCTGGCGCAGCAACTCCTTTAGCATGTCA
The DNA here is from genome assembly GCA_008042715.1 of Drosophila bocki. Lineage (NCBI taxonomy): Eukaryota > Metazoa > Arthropoda > Insecta > Diptera > Drosophilidae > Drosophila > Drosophila bocki. The sequence goes on from VNJY01007824.1 coordinate 93,135, forward strand.
TTGTCCTGGTCGAGACGGGTGCCGGCTATAGCCACAATGAAGTCAAAGAAGGCCTCCAAACCGGCCTTCTGTCCGGGCGAGTTATCCTGGACCTTGAGTACGTGGTAGCCTGTGGAAGATTACATTTTACTCTATTTACATTGAGGGGGAACAGGTGTGGGTGTTTTCGTGTTTTCTGATTGGACACAAGGTTTACGTGGTCCGTGGCGAGAAAAAGGCCACTGGATTAGTTTACCTTCGGTGCCACCGCCGGGCACATGGATGCTGTGGCTCGAGCCCATCGTTCGCTAGCGTCAACAAACTCTATTCCCAAACCTGTCACGGACTTTTGCGGCGTTGGAATCCGTCTTGAGTTTGCCAGCAAATAAATTCTGTTCTTCGTGGCAATTCTCGTAGGTCGTAGATGCGCAGTGTGGCTGCGTGTGGCCAGTGTTTAAATACCAACAGTGCTGCCACTCTAGCTATATTATAGCTATTTTAAAGCAGGTGCCATAAATTTGAACGATTTCGAAATGGTATTCCCTTTTATTCAAGTTTTAAAACTTAAAAAAGGTTTTCTAAACTGATCTTGCAAGGTATTTTTTTTTCTCATTTTATTAATTTCAAGATGGAAAGGTCGCGCCAAGTGATTTATTAAATGCCATGCAGCTATCCAAGAATAAGTAATAAGTTAATTTTGTGCGTGTCCAGCCGTTTACTTCATAGCTGCTGCCACCTGCCACTGCTGCTGGTACTTTGCCACCGCCTCGCGGTGTTTTAGCATGTCCTTCTCCCTGCAAACAGAGGAAAACCAAGTCAGACAGACTTCAGGTTAAAAAAGTGGGCCAGAGCAACTCACATGTTCTCCAGCGTGTCGCTGGAGCTCTTCAGTTCCTTGGAGATGTATTCGATGCGCTTGCCAACGTTCTGGCGAGAGTCCTCCAGCTCCTGCTTTACCAAAACCGGACCGAAAAGCTTGTACACCTTGTTGTCTGGTCCCAGCAGGTTCAGTTCGTCCAGCACGCATTTGTTTTCATTCAGCTGGCTTTCCAGGAGAGCCCTCTGCTTGACCATCTTGACGCAGGCTGCCCGGCAAGACGAAGAAAACGAATAGATTATACATTTATATGAAATCCAATGAGCAGATGGTGTCCTCCAGTTTACTCACATTTTTGCAGGTTTTGGTATGACTCAACCTCGGTCTGCATCTTTTTGTACAATGCTGCGCTGTTTTTGTCCATTTCGATTGTTTAGCTGCAGGCGATAGCGGTGAATTTTATCTAGTTTCGAGCAGTTGTTTTACCGGTTGTTAAAAATTTTAACAAATTTCGGAAAAATGCATGTGAGAACTGTGCAGTGTGACCGTGCTTGACTTTGTCGGTTATCTCACATACCGCTTTCAGAACTTGTTCTAAATTTTGAGTGATTTACAACACTAAAGTCAAACAGCTGTCTGGGATTTACTTTAAATTTGACAACATGCCAAAGAAATTTAAAAGCATTAGGTATTTAATTGGGCTTAGACTTTTAATATTATTTAAAGAAATCTAAGAACAGCATTTCATTTTGATTTTGTAAGAGTTGACCATAACTTTTTTATGTCAGTGTTGGTAAACGTGTACAGCAGTATGAAAACGGCATGATAATGGCATTCTGCAACAATCACAACGGTTGTACACAAACGCTTCGCTCTGTTAACCAGCAAATTACGAGTATCTTGAAAACATACAGTACGTGTTAAATGCATATAAATAAATCGCGGTATCAATCATTTGCAATCTAAAGCAGTTGAGTGAAAATATTAATTCGTTTAGAGGCCATCATGCAGTCGTAGCGTGCCACCGCGCCTATAATAACGCTGAGACAAAAGCAAAAGGTTTCGCGCCGAAAAGGAAGACGGCAAAAATACACAAAGCGTTGCGGAAAAATAACAAAAACCGTATCTAAATGGACTCTGCAACGTGGAAAATGTATTTGAATTGATTGCAAACGTGGATACAGTGCGTGCGCGCTTGTGCAAGCGGTAGTAATTGTGTTCCGTCGACCGTCAACTGCCGCCGCCCCCCACACTCCCCTCGCCAACACACACTCACACAAACACACACGCACACACAATGGCTCCAGCGAAAAAACGCGAGAAAGACAATAATGCAGATGGCGGTGCAAGTAATGGCCTAAATGGCCTGTCCAATGGAGCGGCAGATGCCACTGCAACTGCAGGTACTACTGTACCGCCAATGCCGGCCGAGGGTCAGGTCAAACTCAATGGACACCAGCAGGAGCAGGAACTCTTTTTGCAGGCGTTCGAGAGTGAGTATTACCTGGGTGTGGGATTAACCCGCTTTAACCTAATGTTATTGTGTGTTTTCAGAGCCCACTCAGATCTATCGCTACCTACGCAATCGACACGAGACAAATGTGAGTAGCAAAGAAAGCCTCGAATGTCCCCAGAAATAATGTTATGTTGTGTCCACAGCCCATCTTCCTTAATCGCACGCTTAGCTACATGAAGGAGCGAATGTCGCGAAACAACAAGAAGCGGGCCACCTTCCATGTCGACTCCATGTTGGACACTATAGTTCAAAAGTCCGAGGCCGTCACCCAAAACTACCTGCATGTCATCTATGATTCTCTGCACGAGAAACTGAAGGATGGCGGCGGTGGTGATGATGATTTGCTGCAGGAGCAGCTGCTCTGCGAGGCGGGTGAATCGGTGTGCGTGGAGACAACGCTGTACAAGATAACGCGCAGCAAGCGCAAGGACAGCACACTGGATTTCCAGGAGCTGCTCAGCAAGAGCTCACAGATTGTGTACAATCCAAAGGATAGCATTGGGGAGCATGCCACCATAAGCATACCCTTGCAGACGATGCGACCGATGGGGGAGCAGCATACGCTGTACAAGCTGCTCTTTCGCATCAAGGTGCTGGCGCCGAGCTCGTGCAATGACGAGAATGCAGGTGAGTGAGGAAAACATTAAAGAAAATCTTGAAATACCTTAATAACTTGGAATTTTCTGCCCCCAGAAACTCCGCCCCATAAAAGATCGCGTCGCAATGAGAAAATGTTTGGCTCCGAGTTGATTTTATACGAGAAATCCACTGGCTTTATAACCGAAGGCGAGTACGAGGCCATGCTGCAGCCCTTGAACTCGTCCAGCATCAAGTCCTTCTCACCAAAGAAATGCACCTGGGAGACAATGCCGGACAGCTACATTCCCCTCTCGCTGAGCTATGATGTCTATCAGCAGAGTCCCATGCTCAAGTTCCATTTAACTTTGTCAAATGAGCAGCTACCTGAGATTATTTCAGCTCCAGAACTCCAGCGCTATGTCCATTCGGTGGATTCGGTGGCCGAAATGAATCACAACAACAACAACTATAGCAACAACAACAATTGCAGCGGTTTGAAAAACGGTGGCTTAATCAAATCCCCGCCAGAGCTTATCCAGATCGTGTACAATTTCATGTACAGCAACAATACACGCCAGCAGACCGAATACACCCAGGAGCTGCATTGCCCTTGGTGTGGTCTGGACTGCCTGCGCCTGTATGCCTTGCTGAAGCACTTGAAGCTGTGCCATGCCCGCTTCAATTTTACATATCAGCCGGCAGGAAGCGGAGCACGCATCGATGTCACCATCAATGATGGTTATGATGGTTCGTATGCTGGTTCTCCATATGATTTGGCCGGGCCATCGGGTTCCTCTTTTGCACGAACCTGCGGTCCTGTGCGACGCACTTCGGTCACCAGCCTGATGGTGTGTCGTCCGCGTCGCCAAAAGACCTGCCTGGATGAGTTTCTGGAACTGGACGAGGATGAGATTAGCAATCAGCGTTCTTACATAACGGGCCACAATAGGTGAGCTGGGATTAACTTTAAAAATTAACAAAAGATATTAAACAGAATTGAATTTCCTTGACAGGCTCTATCACCACACAGAGACCTGCCTGCCAGTGCATCCCAAGGAGCTGGACATTGACTCGGAGGGCGAGAGCGATCCTCTGTGGTTGCGCCAAAAGACCATCCAAATGATCGATGAATTCTCCGATGTCAACGAGGGCGAAAAGGAGCTAATGAAGCTATGGAATTTACACGTAATGCGTCACGGTTTCGTTGGCGATTGCCAGCTACCTTTGGCCTGCGAAATGTTCCTCGATGCCAAGGGCCATGAGATTGTCCGCAAGAATCTCTATCGCAACTTTATTCTGCATATGTGTTCGCTGTTTGATTATGGCCTAATTGCTGCGGAGACTGTCTACAAAACTGTGCAGAAGCTGCAGGGACTGTTGAGCAAGTATGGTGCCGGCCAGGAGCTAATGCAGCGTCAGCGCGAGGCTCAGCTTAAATTCTGGCTGGACGTTGGCATGCACAAGAAGCAGGAGGATCCCAAGACACACAAATCACCGCAAAAGCCTGCTACGCCAGCAGAGACTGGAGCTAACTCTTCACCCACTGCCACAGCCTCCACATCCAGTTCGGCAAGCTCTAATGCCATGCAGCCGCCCAAGAGGATGCCAGCTCATCTGAAGAGAGCCAGTGCAGCCGCTGCCGCTGCAGCAGCTCAAGGTAAAGCTTCTGAAAATGGAAACAACAACAACAACAGCAAGAATGTGGCCAAAAAGAGCGCAGACCAGCCCTTACCCACTTTGGCCAACACAAGAGAACGACGCTCGGATCCGGGCATTAAGCGCAGTGTCAGCGGAACCAGGTTAGGAGGAGCCTCCGCACCTGTCTCGAAGCGCAAGCTAAGCGCCAAAGGTAAGTGTGACAACAACTGGCAGGAGCATCTAGTTGAGCATCCCATCTCCTTCATCGTAGTCATTTTGCTTCGTCACTAACACGGCTTCAAGCGGTCACCACAATGATTATAGAACATTTTTACAGTGGGTTGGTTTAGCTAGTGGGTTTAGGTTCACTTTCTACTAATAATAATAACAATTTTGCAGGCAAAGCTGAAACAAAAAGGTAATAGAATAAAATATTAAAGTGTGGTTTTAGTTAAAGTTACACAAACTTTCCCTATAACTCCTAGACCTACATATATAATTTTCTTAATCAAAACTTATAACAAACAAGAAAGAAAGCTAACTTTGGCCAGCCAAAGTTTGTATACCCTTGCAGGTAACAAGTAAAAAATGCATTAATTTCGATTCGGAAAGCAGTTTTGTGTTAGTTTTCATTAATTTAAAACAACTGCATACCAAATTTAAAATTTTAAGAAATCAAAATTTTTGGCCATTTTTGCTAATTTTAATGATCAAATTTCCTTATCAAATTTCGCAAAAATGGCAAAAAAAATCGATTTCTTCCGGACATGTCTAGAAAGATTCCCCTGTTGATGCTGATCAAGAATATATAGGGTTTATAGGGTCGGAAATGATTCCTTGACTTAGAAAAATATTATTTTGTATTATAAAATCGCATTTTTTATATTAAAAAACTTCTTGATTTTTTTATACATTTTTAAATTTAAAATTATCATAACTCGGCCAAAAGAGCATTAATTTTAAATCGGAAAACTGTTCTGTGCAAGATTTTCTACAGTTAATAAATCTGCATACTTCATTTAAAAATTTTGAAAATTCAATTTTTTATCAAAATAAAAAATTTTAATGATGTAACCCCTTATACAATTTTGCAAAAATGACCAAAAAATCGATTTCTTCCTGACATATCTAGAAAGATTCGCATGTTAATGCTGATCAAGAATATATATGGTTTATGGGGTCGGAAAGGTCTCCTTCACTGCGTTGCAAACTTCTGACTGAAATTATAATACCCTGCAAGGGTCTAAAAATGTTTAAATGTTGTGTTATTATATGGTATTTAATTTATTAAGCTAACTTTAACCATTTTCTCACAATAATTAACGTTAACCCCCCTTAAACACCACTGCCAAAACATGAAGTTAAAGATGTAGAAATGCTTTTTAATTGTTTTAAATATTTATAAATAACAGTGAATCGGTAAATGCATCTCATATGTACATACCACCACCCACCACCTCCACTAAGCATCTATCCCATCGTCATGAGTTCACAATGAAAACAACACAAAATTCAATTCAAAATTTCTATCAAAATTGATGTGGAACAACGTCCAACCTGGGATGTTGTTTCTTTTTCTCTCTTTGTTTTGGATTTTTCCCTGAATTTTATCTCTGTGAACGCGCTGTCTCCTTGGCAGATGATGTGGAAGAGCAGGCGGCTGAGGCGGATGTGCCCGAAGTGGTGGCCCACAGCGATAATGCTGTTGATGTTGGTGTTGATGATGAACGTTATGGTGGTGATGTCGTTAGTCCCCTGGGCATTAGTGGCCTTGCCATACCAGTTGATGACAATTGTGTGGGCAGTTTAAATTGAAAGAAGAATAGTAATTTGAAACTGGAATACCTTCTTCGACCCCCAAATAATCGAATCTCTTTTGGACACTTTGGACAGATAACACAGCAGCAGCGATTACCAAGCGGCAGCGTTACAGCGAGGGAAACGGAAATGGGACTGTAGGAAACCGGAATAAAAGCAATAACCACACACTGCCAACAACCAGCAACATGAAGAACAACAGTAACAACAGCAGCAGCAGCAAGCGTCTGATTGCACGACGTCGTTCCACCTCGGAGCGAACCAAAGCGAGTGCTTCATCGGGAGCTGGGGGAGGAGTTCGCACCAGGCTCTCGGTGCCGGCCAAGTACGAGAGGCGCTGACGCAGGCGCCGTCGACGTCGCCGTTGCTGCTGCTGCTGCTCCACCACCACCTCTTCCCATTGACCATGCATTGCCAGGGCTTTAGTTGTTTAATTTGTTCAATGCCTTTACTTCTCTTCTTTTCATAATTACTATATTATAATATGTTGTGTTATATTTTAATGGATCTATTGTAAAGTCTCGTCTCGGTTTCGAAATTGACCTCAAGAAACCCTTAGAACCGTAGACCTATGTTCGTTGTTTTCAATAAATTCCGAACACTCTTCAGTTAATCACCTTTTTTACGCCAGGTACTTAAGAGTACAGCATACAGGGCTCAAGGCTAAACCCCTATCGGGGTAATCAATTCAAAACTAATTTGAATTAACTTGCTTACACCTTAAACTTAATCAAATGCGGGACAACTTCGAAGAAAAGAAAAGCTTCAATTGTAATTAGTGCAGTTTGTATACAAAAATATATATAAATATATATTAAAAGCCATAAGCAAGTCTATTTTTAGTGTGAAAAGCGTACTTGACAAGCAGAAAATAAATTCCAAATTCACAAAAAAAAATAAAAAATGAAATAAAAACAAAAGCAAAAGCTATCACTAGAGCATACACTTAATTTTAAACATAAAAAAACCACTCGAAACACACAACAAAATCGCTGAATAAAGTATGCATATATATATTTTTACAGTGCATTGGTAAGATTGTTTAAATATATTATTAATTGGGTGTTATTCTTCTTCTCTAGTAAAAAGTATTGAAAGAATCGCTATCTCGGAAAAAAATTGGAAAATTGGGATAATCTTAAGAAGCTTATGAATATCTGTAAATCGGGTAAAGTAATTAAAGTTATTTTAATGATTTTATTGGTTGAGAGAACAAAAGAAATATAATTAGTTGTTTTTCAAAATAAAACTTAAGAAATAATGAAGAAGGCAGGGAGTAGATCATCAATACTGATGCCATATATATTTTTTTCTGTGTATTTTGCACTTTCGATAATATCGATAATTTGATATAGAGCTGGAAATAAAATCGATTCTATAATCGATTTAATCGTATGTAAACCTGTAGAAAAGTTTAGTACAAAGTTACATTTTTGATTTATAATTTTTATTTATAATTTGTTGTTTAGGAACCCCGAAAATTGGAAATTTGATGTTCAGGATTTCAAAAACTTACCTAGTAAAAAATCAATGTTATTTAATTTAATAAATTACATATTTCCCATGTCATATTTATATACAAGTATCAAAGATAAAATTTTAAGATAAATTTTAAAATCTATAATGCAAATCCTTTTATAATTTAAATATTTTCCGTGTTCGATTTTAATTGTTTTACTTGTAGAATTTTTTTAGGTAAAAAATCGATTTACTCAAAATTTTAAACAAATATTTTAATGAATTGAAAATGTTGTCTTTTTTTTTATGAAAGAATCTATGTTTAGGCAGTTCTTACATAACGGGATTTATTATTTTTGGAGTTTTCGGAGTTTTTTAAACACATCTCAATATCATTTATGTCCTTTCTTTGAAGCTATCCCTTAAGTTAGGATCATGAAAATATTTTAAAAAAATTAAAAACACCAATTTAATTTTTTTATAAGTAGATATATATATTTTGTATTAATGACCTTTGAATCAATTGCCAAATAAGGGGAAACAATCAATTATTTGGAGTTAGTTTACTGAACTTCAATTTCTCGTGTGACCTTAAACGTTACGATGGTTTGAATGCAATGCACTTCCTTCCCTACTTCACAAAGTTGGGATTCTTTTTCAGTATGACGAATCCCTCCATGACGGGCGTCAGCGCCAGATACTCATCGGTGGCCAGCTCGGCACGCTCTCCAATGGCCAGCAGGACGGGCGTGGTATGCGTCTGGAAGCCTGTAATGGTCTTTGGCTTGCCAGCCTGACCCACCACATCGATGGCAATGCCCACGCGGACAGGCACCTGCAGCTGGTTGAGCTCCTCGTCGAAGGTGATCAGCATACGGGCTTGCATGGCCGGCACCAAGGTGTATAGCAGATAATGGGATCTGTTCAAGATTAGGTTTTTCACGTCCAGCAGCGAGACCAAGGTGGCCATCAGACCAGCCACAGCCATGGGGTTCATCAGCTGGCGATCGCTGTGATAGGGACTCAGCGAAAGGGTGCCCTTGCCCAAGTGCGTCAGGCTCTGGGCTATGCGCACCATAAACAAATTGCTGGGGTCCTTGGAGTGATACTGGGCCAGCTGGCGCAGCATCGAGGCCAAGCGGGCGTTGTTGGTGCCGGCACCCACCAAGCCCATGGCAAAGATGGCATTGTGGGCCACCTCGGCATCGCTGTCGTGCGAGAATTTGCTCAGCGTGTCGAGGATGTTAAGCTTGGGATTGGAGGCAGATATGAGACCCAAAGCCAAAGGAACGGACCTTCGGATGGCGGGCTCACAGTAGCGCAGCAGATTACCAAAGGAACGGTAGGCCATCTCGGCGCCAATGTCCTCGCCCATGGCTATAAGAGCAATGCCCAGCACGGCGATGGCTTGGGTGGCCGAAAGATCCTTCTCGCGCTCCTTTTCCTTCTCCTTCTCCTTTTCCTTATCCTGAAATTAATTAAAGTAAATATTAACTTGAAGATCCTTTTAAAAACATCATTACCTTATCCTTGCCCTTGTCCTTCTTGCTCTTTTCCTTCTCCTCGTCGGCATTGGCCGTCTCATAGTGATCCGAGCAGATGTGTAGCAGGTGCTGGATCTTGAGCACATTACCAGTGCCTGCATAGGCGCAAATGTCCACCATTGTGGTGGCCATGCTGCGGTACGGCTCCTCCAAAACCTCCAGAGTCATCATTACAGCCTCAGTGGACTTTTGGCGACCCAAATAGAGCAGACCCAAGCCCAAGAACAGGAACCTCGTGTAGGTGTCCTTCAAATCCGCTTTGGTTAGACCCATTATGGTCTGCAGAAGGATCTCCGTGATCTCGGCATTGCAGGAACCCACACTAATCAGGCCGAGAGAAAGGGCTGTGATGCCAAGGATCTCAACGCTGGCCGAAGTCTTGTTGTTGCTACCCAAAGAAAAGACCGTCTTCAGAGTGTCAATCACAATGGAGCGATTGGAGCCAGCGTAGGCAATGCCCAGGCCAAGGATGGCGCCAACACGCATGCACGAATTCTGGTTGTCAATGTAGTCGGAGAGCAAAGCGTGAGCCGGATCGACCTCATTCCGGATGCCGCAGTTGACAATGCCGCAGGCCAGCAAAGCTCCAGACTTGATATTGTCATCCGTGGAGTACAAGTACTTGTCAATCATGGTCAGACCACCATCCACATCCCACAGCAGGATCAGGCCCAGCGAGGCGGTGGCCGATAGCATGCCATGCTCCTTGTTCTTATACAGCCACTTGTTGCCATCCTCGGACAGCAGCTTGTCCACACCAAAGCCGGCATTGACGAAGCCATTGACAAAGCTGGCAGCCAGGTTCTGCTTGGCCGAGTCCACCTGGATGGAGGCGAAACGGGAACGCGAGTTGTCCAGATGCGACTTGTAGATATCCTCCGGCGTCTTCGGCTCCATGATGTCCAGCTCACGGGCCAAATTGAGAAAGTGCTTGTTCAGGTTCGCATTGGACATTATCTCCATTAGGTCGTCGTAATCCGCCACCGACTCGTCCAGCTCCAGACAGATCTGCTGGCGGGCCAGCATAAAAGCCAGCTGCTTTTGCATGGCCGGTTCCTTGGGCTCACGGAAGATCTCGCCGATCTTGTCCATGTCGTTTAGCATCAAAGCCAATCGCATGGCCTGCGTGTGCTGGGTGAACTTGCGAGCCAGCTGCAGGGCTGTCTCCAGGATGATGGTGTTGTCCGGTTCGGGGACATACGGATAGCACGACTGCAGGTAGAGGCAGACACGGGGATAGGCCGACTCGTCCACATAGTCGCCGAGCAAATGAAGGTGATCAATCTCGATCAGCAGATCGCAGGCATCCGCCTCGGCGTTGTGCTCCATGTTGTAGGGTATAATCTGCTTGACCAGCTCGATCAGTTGGGTGCGGAAATCGCCCGTCGTGTCGTGGTAGTGGGCCGAAATCTCCCCCGACAGATGACGCACATACTCGTGTCCCCAGTCGCCGATGCGCTGCTTACGATCGCACAGAAAGCGATAGGCCAGACAGTCCTTGCCGCTGCCCATGGTCATGGACAGCACAGAGATGATGTCCGCACAAAGCTGGCGCGTTTGTTCGTCGGGCATGTGCTTGTAGACCTTCTTCATGGTTTCATAGTGCGGCCGCATGAATTTGAGTGGCTTGGGCACCGAGGTCATTGACGTGGTGGAGGCCCTGATCAGCTTGGCCATCATCTCGAGGGCCGGCTGGTACAGCTTCTTGTCTGACTCCTGCAGGCGCAACACCAGCAGCTCCAGCTCCTCCTGCAGCTGCTGGTCCTCGTCGGACAGCTCCTGCTGTTGCTCCTTCTCCTTGTCCTCCTTCTTGCCCTCGGATGACGATGCCGCCTGCTTGGCCTTCAGATCCTTGGCATCGCCGCCGGGAGCCGCCGGCTGCGGCTTCTTTTCCTGCTTGGTCTCACCAGTCATTTTTGCTATAATGCGTTGCCGCCTATTTTTCTGAGTACAAAATCTATTTTGTTCCTATTTTCAACAGAAAAGTCATGCAGCGTTCACTTTTGTTCCTTTTTTTTCGTTGTTTCACAGCAGAATTACACAGCGCTTTTTATTGGTGTGACCGAGTGGCGAACGCCACGACATACCCAGGGATGGCAGGCAAAAAATACCAAAATAAAACAAGCGATATTATTGCGATCTGGTCACACCACACGACAAAAAGTATTCCAGGGGTGCTAGATAAATATTTATATTTTAATTATTTAAATTAAAAAAAAAAAATTGTATAAATCTTTTAAGCTGTAAAATTCACTGCTCTTTTTTCAAATTTTTCATATCTCTTATATAGTCCTTAAATATCGGTATTGGGAAGAATACGGATAGTTTACCCATATTTACAGCAGTTAAAAATTAAATTATATAAAATTAAAATAAAAGAAAAAACAATAAAAAAATAACAATATAAAAATAAAAATAAGAATAACTAAAAACAAGAATAGAAAATATATAAAAAACCTTATGAAATCAAATTTAAAAGAAAAGAGAAATGTTTAATTTAAATGTAAAAAAAGTGCGCGCTCTCTGAATTGCAGATGCAGTCCCCTTTTAACTTTTCTATGCCATGCATATTCAGTTCAGTTTATAATAAAAACACACTCCCATTTGATCAAGGGGTTAATTCGAAAACACCATTTTATAGAACCTCAAAGGTTGCGTATTAACCTAACAGACCACAGGCTATGTATATGTAGAAGTATATATCATTTATCATTTGCATTTCTCGAAGTAAGTAGTGCTAAATAGAGTAGTTCGGAATTGGAAACTCCATAGGCGTGTCTTCTTCTAAATAAGGGGTCCGTCCTTCAGCCGATTAGATCTTGGCGATGCCAATAACGCCGCACCCGATCCTGGCACCAGCATTGCCTGTGGACTTGCTCAGCTCATGACCACCCTTTCCCAAGTCATCGGGATCGGCATGAACTACCACGGTGCGCCCAATGATGCTGTCGGCGCCAAAGAGCGTGATCTTCGAGTCGGTAATGTTGACCTTGGTGGGGCAGTTGCCAGTGGCATCGATGTTACCAAGATCGCCCAAGTGACGGTTCTCGTCAGCAGGAGCTCCGTGCTCCTTGCCATGAGGGTTGAAGTGGGGACCGGACGACATGCAGCCGTTGGTGTTGTCTCCGAATTCATGGACATGGAATCCATGGAGACCCTTGGCCAGGCCGCATACCTCTCCAGTGACCTTTACGGGCGTATCGCTGCTCTGTGGACGACCAAAAAGAGAGAGATCGGGTACAATTAAACCAGCGCAATAGATAATGATTCTTGCTGATAAGGCTATAGAGTTGTGTGTAATCATGACAAGTACATATAACAGAAGCACTCCCTTTATCGTTTTTACGGTCCACTTTTGGTTTTGCGGTCAAAAAGTAGTAGATAGTATGAGGTACAATTGTGGTGCTTTAAGTGGCAACACTAATGACTTTAAAAAAATTATTATAAAAAAAAAAACCTAAAGACGTTGCAACATAAATGAAATTATAAAATGAAAAACATCGTAAAAGAAAAAAAATTATACCGTTATCACTATTTGATGGTGCTATATTTTTGACCGCTGCTGTATTTACACATGTACTTGAGCCCGCAGGAGCACGTCCGGCGCAAAGTTGTTGAGCTTATATAATTGTGCATTTGTTAGGTGACTCGACAGAATCGCAATCGCACTTAATTGAAACGCTGAACGCAGAATTTAAACCAGCTTAATGCAAATGGAAGCGAGAGCCCCGGCGGGGACAGGAGGCAACCGGCAATCCGACCTTTAGAACTACTCTTGCCGTTGTTGTTCTTGTTTTTGCGCGTCAGCCATTTTGCCAGGCAATTAAAGATGAATTTTAGGGTGCTTTGATTGAGTGTACTCACATCCTGTTCGAAGAAAACCGTGCCCTTGGCATCGCCATTAATTACGCAGACAGCTTTGACCACCATTTCGACGATTGATTATTTTGTAAAATGAGAAAACTTGCAAACTTTTTCCAGGTATCTCGCAAAGTGTGACCGTTTAAGGGTCTCTGTTAAATACCACGGTAGCAACTACCTTGTTCACACGTTATCTGCTTTCGGTATTTTAAAATAGTATTAGCATTTTAAAAATGTTTTTGTTTTTATATAATAGCCTGAAATTATAAACAAATCCGCTTTAATTGATTGATTTTGAACTTTTTAAGTGTTTTCTTAACCTCCCTTGCGGGTTTTGAATCGAAACCGCTTGCAAAAGCAATGGTAGAATGCACTTTTTGGGAGCTGCATTTTTTAAAGCTTCGATATCATACTGGTTATATGGTCAGGATCACCACCTTTTTTTTTGACATTTTTTAGGGTAAAACCATACATGCGAAATTAGAAATAAGCAAGTTGCGCATTTTTTGAGCTGGACTTTCGTTAAGTAACTATGGAGAGTTGGTAAATATTTATTTATAATTTAATCCTAATCCTAAACTTAAAGTAACTTTCCCACTTCCGAAGGTTGGCCAGTTCCTTCCAGAGCCTTACCGAGGAGGATGAATTTACTGACTGCTGTATATGCGTAGAATCGAGGACATTTCGGTGCCACAAAGTTATATTGGGCGTTGCCGCCGACTTCTTTAAGCGCACCTTCCTGTCCGGCTTTAAGGAGTCCACCACCGGGCAACTGGTCCTTACCAATGTCAAGGCGGATACATTTGAAAAGTTCCGGCTGTACGCCTACACCTACAACAGGGAGACCTTAAACAGCTACAGCAATGAGGATATTGTCGGCCTGTTGGAGTGCGCCGCCATGTGGATGGTTGATCCGCTGAATAGGGACTGCGTTGAGATCATTAAGAAGAGACTGCCCGAAATGCTTTTCTCCGATCTGCTTCTCTACTTTGAGTTTGGCCACCATATCCACGAAGAGTATCTCATCGGGGCCGCTGCCAAGCAGTTAAACTTACGGTATATACGAGATCGCAGGCTCCCAGACGAAGTCTTTCAATTGGGCTCGGATGTGTTCCGAGAGTTTCTTACCGCAATGAAGCACATGAAGCAAATAAATCGCTATCAGTTGGTGGAGAAGTATGTGGCCATTCATGGATTCGTACTTAATTTGGACGATGCCAAGAAATGGGAGTTCAAAGGCCTTGCCCATAATAACAACAACAAACAGGAATCGGATGATTATGCCAACCCCAATCCATTCAAGGTCGAGAAATTAAACTTGTCCTCTGATGCAGATGGCCTGGCGATATCCCTAGATCCCAGGCCAAAAGAAATCAACATTGAGTATGTAAAGAGCTTGTTAAGTCTTATAGACTTTAAAAAAATGTCAGCTCAGGAATTTTACGATGGGCCCGGTAAATCAAAAATGATGACCTATAAGGAAAAGTTCGATTTACTCTACACGATAGTAAAGACAAGAGGTGATCGGGATTGTGATAATTCTCATTCTTTTCCCTTTAAATAAAATAACGAGAATGTATAATACGCAAAAAAAAGGAATAAATTTCATTTCCACCAGAATAAGCCTCAGAAAATGTCCTATACGTCAGGTTTTTGGTCACCTTTAAGGTGTTTCAATACATATTTAAAAATATATGAAAAAATACCGATAAAAATTTAAGAATGATATTTTGGAGACCAATAATAAATTCTGCAAATATTAATTTAAAAAATGTTGTTTCTTAATTTTATGGGGAGAAGAAGTACACAAAAACGATCATTTCTGTACATTTAGGTTTAAATATTTTGAAAATAATTATCAACATTGTTTCAAAATATGTATTGTGTGGAAAAGTTTAATTATATGTAGCAAATTTAGGCCGATTAACTTTTATCCTAAAAAACAATCTGCTTTCTCTTTTTCTTTCTAAATTAAAACAAGAAAATTATATTTGATTTTTTTCTTTTTTTTTTTGTTGTTTTTTAATACACAATTTGTCCAAACACTTAAATGGGATTTTCTTCATTAATAAGAATAATAATGTGTGCAATCATTTCATTCTTTATATGTTGTTATTATTGTTGTATCCGTAAATTTGTAGATATTACTTTATAATTTTCATCCTTTTGTTTTTATGTTGTATTTTAATGTTTTGTATATATATTTATATATATATATTTTTTGTTATATTTAAATCGATATAGGTAAAGGTATGTAGATAGGTAATAATATTCATTCGCCTGTTTGTTTTGTTTGTTACTTGTGTGGTTTGTGGTTGCTTGTTGCTTGATTTCCCCCCAACTATCTCATGCTTTCGGTCACATAGCTATAACATCTTAAACAATCATAATCATCAATCATTACAATATATAATCAATCGCATATATCTATGTATATAATTTTGTTTGCTTTGTTTGCTTGCTGCTTTACCTCACTTTAAACTTAAAATGTATTATTATTACTTAGAGAGTAGCGTCATCGAGCATATTGAATTCGTCAGATCTAAAAAGGGGGGTAAAAGGGGTCGTGTCGTAACTTCGAATCGGATTTCGAATGTCGAATTTCGAAAAGTGTGCACTTGCCATGCAGAGTTGCCGCCGTTGAACGGTATATTTTAAGCACAATCTCGCAGTTGCCATTATGTTAAATGGTTGCATTTTAATTTTTATACAATTTTCCCCTCGTTTGCCATGCTTTGCCATGCTTTGCTTCGCTTGCGTTCTTCTAGTTTGTGGATTGTGGTAAGGGTTTTGGATTGGCAAATTCAATATACTAGATGGAGATACTTTTTGTTTTGCTTTCTTATCGTTTCCACCCCGCGCCATGGGGGCCCACTATTTGCCCTTGTTCTGCCGGTGCTTCTGGATCCGCACGCATCAGAGCACCTCGGACACGTACTTGGGTCGCTTGGCCACGGTGGCTTCGGTGGCAGTGGCAGTGGTAACGCACTCCTCCTCGCTGGCCTCGATATGGCCACTGTAGTCGGTCGGCAACTCCTCGTAGATAATCTCTGAATGCTGCTGCTGCTGCTGTTGTTGCTGTTGCGCCACCTGCTGCTGCGCCTGCTGCTGGTGCAACGAATGCTGCGATGCTGCCCCGCCGGCCATCACATGGTTACGCTTTAGCGCAATCAAAGCACCCACCCCGCCGCCTCCGCTGCTCGCGTTGCTGCCCTCAACGCCAGAGTTTTGATTGGTTACATAGTACGGGCTGCCGCTGCTGAAGGTCAGGACATTAGAAATTAGTTTGCAATGATGATTGACTATACTCCTAACCTGTACTGATTGGAATTGTTTGACAGCGTCTGCTGCTGCTGCTGCTGTTGTTGTTGTTGTTGCTGGTGTGCATTTTGAGAGTTGTAGATTTCTGCAAGGAATTTCATTGATTAAATTGCTTAGCTTGGCTGTCTTTAAAATTATAGTTACCAGGATCTGCTGCGCGCTGTTCCAGCGACATTCCCGGCGAGCCAGGAGCGGATTGCAGCACAATATCTTGCAACGGTGAGCTCTCGCGAGAATTATCTACAACAAAAAACGTGTTTTTAAAATATAGGTCGGGAAATTTCGTTAGCCAAGATGCCTACCCATGTGACTGGGCGAGACCGGCGCCGAACGGGGCATTCCGTAAGGCGGACGGAAGCCCTGGCTACTCCGTTGGCGGCGCTTCTTGTAGCTATGATCGATTAGCTTGGCACCGCTGTCCGGATCGATTCGCCAGAAGGAACCCTTGCCCGGCTCGTCCTGGGAGCGTGCTACTTTGATGAAATACCTGAAAGATTAAGCGGAGACATTAACATAAATATATTTAAGAAAAATATAATGATCTAGTGAAGGTTTTGAATTTAAAAATGCTACAATTATATATTATTTGGGGGTTATTATTTGGGGTTAATAGTGGATGATCCTCACCTATTCAAACTGAGATTATGACGTATGGAATTCTGCCAGCCCTTGTTGGTCTCCTTGCGGTAGTACGGATAGTGCTTGACAATAAACGAATAAATGCCCGAGAGCGTCAGCTGCTTGTCTGGAGCGGCCGATATTGCCTGAACGATTAGCTGGGCGTAGCTATACGGAGGCTTCTCGTTGTGATTGTAACTGGCTGTGGAGGGGGTCTGGAACAGATCCTGCTGTAAATGTGTAAGGTTGGTTAAGTTTCATATTGTTTTTTTTATAATAAATTATTATTATTATTACTTACCGTGTTGTTGTTACTGTAATTGTTGTAATTGCTGGGCTGATTTTGAATGAAACCCTGACGTGGACTAGCCGGACAACTGTTGGCAGCGCTAATTGTACCTGTTTTTAAAGCAAAAATAAACAGAGTTAAGAAGTGTCTAAGAATCTATTAATACGATAAAGTATCATTTTGTTTTGCTTTTGATGACTATTAACTATTAACATTCCACGGAACTCTGGGAATATAATAAATAGAAGGAAATTCCACTTGCCAGTTGGTGACAGGTAGGGGCTCTTTTGCTCCTTCTTGGGTATCGATATCTTGAGCGGTGAGTAGATACCGGGTCCATCTCCGGCGGCTATCAGGTGGCCAGTTGCCCCCGCAGGGGGCCCCACAACGATGTTACCGGCGCGTTGCTGCTGCTGCTGTTGCAGAGCTGTGTGGTGGAGCGGGTGGTGTGGTGTATGCGGAAGTGGATGGTGCGCCGTCTGCTGCTGCAGCGGCAGGTGCTGCGCTGACTGGTGGTGGTGGTGCTGCTGCTGCTGCAGTTGCTGGTGATGGTGTTGGTGTATCTGCTGCTGCTGCTGCAAATCGTCCCTTGGCGGCGGGGTTATGATGACATGAGCGCCACCGGCACCTACGCCACCTACGTTGCTCACGACCAAGGATGGCGAATGAGCACCGGCAGCATCCGATGGAGGGGCGGGCATATAACTCTCAAACTCAATCCGAATCTCCGTGCTGGGAAAACGAAAGTAGCAGCTGCAAAGAAAAGATTCGGTTATAGGAATATTTTCTTCCACTTTGGTAATTTGACTTACCGTTGCGGCAAACGCAATGGATCAACATTACGGCGCTGCAGGAAGTCGTCCACGAATATACCATTCTTGCTGAGGCACTGGACAAAGAAGGCGCGCAGCTCCACATCGAAGAGGACCTGGAAGTGCTTGCGCGACACCAGATTATTCTCGGCCACATTAAAGTGGACCAGCGATGTGGAGGAGTTGCGTCCGATCACTGTCACCGCGTCCGTGATGGGCAACACCTCCTGGTTGAACCGTAGCTCTCCATACGGCGGAGGTGTTGCTGAGGCGCTGGCGGTGGCTGAGGCGGAGGGGGTGGTGGTGTTGGCAGGTGGGTGGTTTGCTGAGTTGTTGTTGTTGATCAGCTCGGCGCTGCTGCTATTGTTGTTGTTATTATTGTTCAGCGCCGCGGCGGCTGCTGCTGCTGCGCCATGGTGCAGCTGCAACATGTCCTTGGCAATGGCAACGGTGGCTGCGTCGGCTGCGGCAGAGGCAGCGACGCCGGCTGTGGCAGCGGCTGCAATGCTGGTGGGAGTGTTCAGAACGGTATGTACCGTTACAATATTATTATTATTGTTGTTGCTGCTGCTGCTGCTGGCACTGTTGATGCTGCTGTTGTTGTTGCTGCTGCTGTTGCCGGTGGTTGTTGCTAGTGTTGTGGTTGTTGATGTTGTAGTGGCGGCCATTTAAAAGGTAAATCCCACTTTGTCCAATGTTCTTCTAGTTGTTCTTGTTATTGTTGGCCTGTAAAAATATTGCATTATATTTTATTATATTTGTTGATTGGTATTGGTCATCTTTAAGTCATTAGCACTTTTATTATTTAGTTGTGTAAGTAATAATAAGGTTTTTTAACTTAAATAAATCTCGACTTTTCTTAATCTTATCGGAGTATTTACTTAAAGATGTTTTTTGTTTATTTTTATTATTTTTCCTTAGTTTGTCACTTTTTTCGTTCATTGAAATTTCTTAGCTTTAACATTTTTTTCTAATGTTTTTATTTTTTATATTGTACATACACATGTACCTACAGAAACTTTTTTTCTAGAGCTCAGAACTGATTTTATGCTTTTAACTTGGAGAGTGTGTTTTTGAAGCCTTTTTTTTTAAATAGTTGTTACCGTTAATTTTATTTTCTTAATGTTTGTACATTGATTGCATTCATTTTTTTTCCTTTGCCTTTTTCACAGCTTTTCACGCGCTTTTCGCTCTTTTTCGTTTTGGCCCCAAGGTTTCTTCTTTTCGTCAGCCACAAATTATTTTCCAAATATATACGTACGTACACACACACTGAAAGAATCACACTGATACAACGACGTCGATGCCTGATTCTGGTTGCCCTGCTGACTGGCAGTTTGTCTCCCTCACACCTCACCGCACCATCGCTCCAACCCCTCCCCCACCCACAACCGTTTCGTTGCTGTTTCGGTTTTTGCTTTACTCTGTTTTGCTACCGCAGCCGCGCACACAGAAACACACATATACATACATACGTACATACCTCGGTCGGCAACAAAAACAAGCGCCGATTGAAGCAACAACAATAATAATAATAATAACACAACTACTACTACCACGCGACTGGCACTACGTGAGTAAACACACACGCACACGGCGGACCAGGACGGAGAGCGGCAACACGCTTGCGCTCTGCTCTCTTTCGCTTTCCCGGGCAGTGTGGAATGGAGCGGAGCAGAGAAGTTGGCATAATGCCGGCGCAAAGCAACAGCAGCGCCGATGGAAAAATCTCCAACTCCACACTCACACATAGGCGCTGATGTATGTATGTACATAGCTCCCATTCTCTCCAAAACTGAGCTTGCGGCCAGTGTTGCCAACAGGCGATTACATGCCAGAAATAGCCGAATAAATCATTCAAAAGCGGTAAAAGACTGCAATAAACTGGTACGAGTGGCCATTTCGCTACTAAAGGAGGAATCCTGCGTCTTAAAAACTAACAATGCTAATTTTTCGATGAAAAAATTAAAAGTTAAAACCGAATTTTGTGGCCCCATATCTAAGGATATGAAAGGGACCACAAGCGTCAAGTATAGAAAAACAAGTAAGACTTTGAGTTTGAGTTGATACATAATAAAAGTTATACAAAAAATAATTGCTGTCTGGCTACGAGTCTATAATTAAGGAGATATTAATATTTTACTAACCAAAAAATTCAAAACAATTTGTTTTTTAGAAACTCCCCGTTGTTTTGCACCTGTCTTACAGATTGAAAACTGTAGCTTGCACGGTTTTTTAATTAAACTACATACATATTCGAATAAAAATTTATGTACAAATGCACGCGGTGTTATTTCCATGGCGACCGAAAACCTTTCGAAGAATGATCTGCATCTTGTGGGTTGCAGTGGCAAAGGGGGGAAATCAAATAAAGCTGCTTTTTTTACGAGTTGATAAACGGACGTTGGCAACACTGTTTACTGTTCACTCTTCGGCTTGTTTGGCTCCACACACATACACAGAAACAGATTGAGAATTCTCGCACTGGCAGGCCCCACATGGCTCCCCATCAATCGATCGAGCTTGCATGCATAAACATGCAAAACGAAACCAAAATAAAATTAACGAGAACAACAAAAGGCAAACAAACGCCCATACATACAGCCATATAAATAAACACACGCATACACACACATGCTACATTTATATTGGCGAGTACATACGAACGTGTGCATGTGTTAGGTCACTCGTAACGGCAACGGCGGAGGCACCGAAAGAGGAACACAATAAATAAATAAAAACACCAAAATACACACACACACACACGTACACACATACAGTTGGCGTATTGGAAATGCGTAAAAATGCCGCTCGTTGATTTTTCAGCTAGCAACCGACTCCACCTGCGCATACATACAGACGACGGATGTCTTGTTTGTCTCTTTGTAAACACACAAAAAGCACACTTTTCACAACGTAGCTGCTCTCTGGTTTTTGCTCGGCGATTGCGTAAACTGCCGCCCGCTTTTTTCCCACCTAACATCAAAATATGTACACACACTTGAGGCCACCCATACACGAATACGTGTGCGAGTGTTCGCCGTGTGTGTGTGCATCACTTGAGCGTGTTCCAAAATAAAAACTTAATTTTTATTTATATGCGATTGTGCTGGTTGCTTTTCCGCTCGCTCTGCTATTGATTCTATTATTACTAATTCGCTCTCTCTCGCTGTTTATATTTTCGCCGTTGGTTATCAAACTCGAACTGTTTTTGTTGTTTTTCCATTTGCCTTCCTTTTTTTTTTGCACACAACACGTTTTTCGCTGCGTGTTTGTGTGTGTATATTATTTTTTGTTCGCCTTGTTTATTTTTATTTTTTCGTACCTTCCTGAAAAAACCTTTGCACCTCGGTATTCGATAAAACTCGCGAAATGGGCGTAACACTAGTGATTTGGCAAATTATTTAAGCCGATTTGTGCACTTTTTCTGCGATTTTAATGCGGTTTTTCCGATTCTTATTGCTTGCAGCGCAGCGCGGTGAAGGAGAAGAAGAAGACACCGTTCGCTTCACGATGTGGCAACGCCGGCCTCGGAACAGCGAAAGGAAAGAGCGCATGGCAACGGGTGGCAACGCGGCGCGTCAGCTGTTCGGCCGCCTTTTGATTTTGTAACAGTTTGGAAATTTCGGCGAAAATGCAAAGTCTGACCCGTCTGCTGAGCACCGCCCTCACCCTGCAGCCCCCGCAGCGGCTGGGCACTGCAGCAGCCGTTGCGCTCCAGCAATTGCGCAACAAAACCAAGGTGGTTGAGAAGCCCAAGCCGGGCGCCGGTCAGCAATTCCGGCGCACCGTGCACTTTCCTGAGGAGTACACGGTGGAGCCGCTTAAAATCACCCATCTGGCGGGCCGGGATCCGGTCTCTGGTCGTCTGGTGGCCAAGGGCATCGGCGGCGGCGTCAAGCAGCAGTACCGCTGGGTCAAGTGGGTGCGTGACGGCCCGGCGGAGGGTGCTCCGCGGGAGGAGCTGGTGCTGGAGGTGCTTCGCGACGGCTGTCGTACGTCCAAGGTGGCCTTGGTGGCCGTTGGCGACGAGCTGAAGTACATTCTGGCCACGGAGAACATGAAGGCGGGCGACATCCTAAAGACTTCGCGAGTGATCCCAAGGATTCCGGGTAGGTCTAACCCTATACCATAGATAATTACACGAACATTATTTTTCATTAAATCTCCGTAGTGCGTCCAAACGAGGGCGATGCGTACCCGTTGGGCGCTTTGCCCGTCGGCACCCGTATCCACTGCCTAGAGAAGAATCCCGGCCAAGCCTGTCATTTGATCCACGCTGCCGGAACCTTTGGCACCATCCTGCGCAAGTTTGATGACAAGGTAGTGGTGCAACTGCCCTCCAAGCGCGAGTTCGCCTTCCAGCGCACCTGCATGGCCACTGTGGGCCGTCTGTCCAACACGGAGCATAACAAGGAGCATGTGGGCAGTGCGCAGCGCATGCGGGAGCTGGGTAATCGTCCGCGATCCGGTCTATGGAAGCGGAAGGAGGGTAAGCACGGAAGGAAGATACGCCGCCTGCCGCCCATGACCACGATATCACCGCCGGCACCGCCCAAAGAGGAAGCCATCAGGCTTACGCTGCCCCTGTGAGGCTTTTATTTAATTTCTATGTTTCACACATTATACAACTAGAACTAGATCTATTTGCGCGTTTTCTTCATGGAAAATCCAGTGCCGTGGAAGCTCTCGGCATCGGCTCCGTCCGCGTTGCCAGCTCCGGCGGCTTCCTCGCTTCCCCTGTCGCTGATGGGCCGAATGTTACGGTCGAAACGGATCAGGCCGAACTCGAAATCGTAATCGGGAACACCGCGAGGCAGGACCTTTTTGAGAACCGGCGTCTCCAGCTGGCTCTCCTTCTTTTTCTTGCCATCTAAGCGAACGCCAGAGCCTTGGAAGGTTTCAACCACCTCCTCGAGTACGGTATTAGCTGCGC
Organism: Drosophila bocki; assembly: GCA_008042715.1. Lineage (NCBI taxonomy): Eukaryota > Metazoa > Arthropoda > Insecta > Diptera > Drosophilidae > Drosophila > Drosophila bocki. Next base: position 116,321 of record VNJY01007824.1, read on the forward strand.
CGGAGACTTCACCAGCCGCAGATCCCGCGGAGCCCTTCTGCCCGGAGCCGGAGGCCTGTGTTTCCGAGTGATCCTTGTAACCTACCGGAGCCTCAAACTCTACGTTCATGTCGCACTCGATGATGCTGACTGCATTTCCAGGCTTCGTCTCCAGGACGCACAGCTCGTAGACCTTCTTGTTGTATTTGATGGCGATTACATCGCCCTTAGTCAAGCAAGCAAAGTTGCGAAGCGCGTTCTCCAGCACCGCTTTTGGATTGGTGATGTCCAGGAAGTCTGTGCTGTGCGGCTGAAACTTGGAGAACGTGGCCACCGGCAGGGAGACGCTCTCGATGTTGAGGATATCGCCCTCCTCAAGCAGCAGATTGTCCATCATCCAGTAGGGCAGGTAGCACTTACCCTCATCGGCGACGAACTCGAGGACTCCGGCGTGTGAGGAACGCGACTTCTTGCCGTTGGTGAGCTTGAACAGCATTGGGTACTCCACATTCAGGCGGGTGAGCGTGTCCAGCGCCGAGGAGGGCATGATAACTGCAAAATAAGTACAAATATTCTAAGTTCTTGGGGCTGATTGCCAAATATCTGTGTGACACTCACTTTTTCCACCCTTTTCCACATCGGATCGCTCGTTTCCGGGCAACATTGATACGGAGAAGCACTTGTATGTGGCATGGAAACTGCGTCCCTCTGGGAACATCATGTTGAAGCCGCTGAAATGGAACATACTGTGTGTGCTTGGCCCCTTTCCTGGCTCGAACTGTCTCAAATTCCTGCTGGATTTCCCAGTCTTTCTATTTTTCCCCAACTGTTTATGTTTTTTCTAGTCACTGTCAGTGTGACCGTAGCAACAAAACAAACTAGTCGTGGATAAAAAAGAGGATAATCAAAGACGAGAAGCTGGTCACCTAACAGTTTTTCTGTTAGACACTTAACAGTCGGTCTGCTAAAAATTAACATTGAACACAACTTAAGACTTGAGTTGTGAAATTGAGCTGAATAAATGATTCTATATTTTTAACTTTTAATTGTTAATTAGGTAGACATTGTTTATTATTATTGGCTTGAAAACCCCTTTATTTAAAATAATATATCAACTATTTCGAAAATGAGGCAATTTGTCTAACGATGTACGGACCAACACCCTTTTCTTCCCAGAATATTCAGATCCATACATTTTGGCTACCAATTCAAAGTGTTATTTAAAAATTGCACACCTATTATTTTGCCCATATGTGTACTTATAGACCTTTTCACTATGAGCTTTAAAGCTCAGTATTTTGAGCTTGCATGTAAGACATTGTTTTGACATTTTACTTTGATCTGGCACTTTTGGTCGCTGGGACCGAAAAGTCTGGCAACGCCGCGGCACTAGCGACCAGCGTTGCCANAGCGACCAGCGTTGCCAGACTTTTCGGTCCCAGCGACCAAAAGTGCCAGATCGTCGGTATAGACTTTATACTTACATTTGACATTCTACATGAGAATTCGACCCCAAGATGTAATTGACATTTTTGGCTTTGAAATTCAGAGTGACCAGGGGAAAATATCAAAAAATATCAAATGACAACATCGCGATTTCGATATTTTGGTATATTATCAAAAACCGGTGGTTGCGCGCGACAGTCCCGCTTAAACAAAAATAAATTTCAGTCAACGGGTTATTGATTCGAAAAAGTGCTGCTATTCAAGTGAGTAAATCCAATTCGAAAACTCTTGCAACTGGGACACCGCTGTCAGTGGATAATTTCACGCAGAAATCGCTCCTGCAATCTTTTCAGTGCTCGCGTGTGTGGGTATATCCTTGTGTATCCTTGTAGTCTGGCTGGCGCCGCGTGTTTTCGCGTGGGTGTGTGTACGGGTGTGTGCATGTGTGAGTGAATAGATTTTCGCCAATATTTTCTCCACGCCAAATATGAAAAAGATCGGCTGCCTAGAGTCTTAAACACAAGAAATGGAGAAAATGTGTGTCTAGAAAAATCAATAAGCTGTGAAACTGATTGGGCGTGAAAGAAGGCGGCTGACGCTAGGGGGAGGTGGAGGGAGGTGAAGGAGCGTTTGCGGCGTTTTCCCGTTTAAAACCAATTTTCCCAAAATGTATGGTTTGCTGCGGCCAGAGTACAGTTACAGTTACTTTGGATATTTTGCATACAGTTTGAGAGTCACTGCCGCCATGTGCAGCTGTTTTCAAGTCTCTGTTGTGGTTCGTTATTGTTGCTTCGCAGCTGCAGTAGCACCAAGCACAACACCAACGCGACAACAACAACAGGGCAGGAAGCAGAGAGAGGATGCGACAAAGGACGAAAAAAAAGGAATCAACTTCCCTGCGCACTCTCGCGCTCTCATGTCTTCTGGCAGCTTCCAGACAGTCTCGCTTCCGTTCTCTCTCCTACGATTTTCGCCCAACAACAGGAACAACAAAAACCGTATATGATTCATTATCGAACTCCTCCTTCTCGCTCGTCCTTTATCATTTCTCTTGTCACATTTTCTTACTGGAATTTTTGTGTTCCAATAAGTTGTTTATTTCACAATATTAGAACCTAAATAGGATATTTAACTACACGATATTGTGGTGAAATCAAATTGTGAAATTCCTTCCTGTTCATCCTTTGATACATATATTCTTTTCAGATTTACACAGTCTGAATTGTAAAGAAGTCAACGCTTTGGAATAATTTAAAATATAAGCACCCTAAACCAAATCCAATTTTTACATTTTTGGATCTGGATTTGGGCTAGTTTTAAATATTCAGAGGTTTAATATATTTAATTTCAAATTAAGTAGATACATTTAAAAAAAGTATTTAAGAAATCAACCAAATTAAATTATAATTCGGAGCTATTTTTAATATATAAAATATTTTTTTGGTTAAGCAAAATAATAAATATAATTTACAAAATAGGCAGATAAGTCCCACGGTCCAGCCTTACATCGCAAAATAGGGAAGAAAACTAAATTTATCAAGCGAAAATAGACCAACGTCCCGCAAAGTATTTAATTCTGTAATAGCGAATAGTGCCTCAAAAAATATACACGCATGATGCAAAATAAATCCAAATAATATAAATAATATTTCCGAACCAAATTCGAACCTCAATTTCGGTTTGCTTACGTCAAGCAAACAATTTTCCAATTGCAAGAAATCCGCTTTTTTTCTGCGCGAATGATATCATGACTAAACAGATTGCTCCGGGCCACGGATGAGTTGTGGGCGGGCGTTGGGGGTGGCAGCAACCCTGCAAGGTCATAGCGTGTACACACCCGTTGAGAGGTGTGTGTGTGTGTGTATGCGAATTAGCCCGACTCGCTGGGTTCCATATTGCAGCATGCATTAAACATGCGACTCTTAAACTCTCAGAATGCTCTTCAGGTATTATCAGGGATATATCCAGCATCAGGTATTAGAGGTTTTTTATTTGATAAGCTTAGTATATAGTAAATACTTTTTAGAGAAAGGCAAGGCAATTTAAAGTTAAAAATTAAAAATTTAAAAATTATAATAATACAAGAAATAATTCCTAAAACTAAGGATTCCCTATTATTTCTTGAAAATGTACTAAATAGTTAAAACCGTAATTTTGATATCATAATGAATATTTTTGAAATATATGAAAGCTATAATTACTATTTTTCGAATAAATTTCCGGTAGTTTGTATGGTTTGATCTAAAATTTAAACTACCTGAATTAGAAAAATTATTAATTTTAAAGTTTTTACATCGAAAAGAATAGATATACATTTGTACATACATGCTGATCAAGAATATATATATTTATGTGTACTTTAGGGGAGGATACTTCTAACTAAAACTATAATACAGCAAAGGGTATAAATATTAAGAAGTTTTATGAACATGAGTCTGTTGCCAGGCGCCAAAAAATGTATTGAATGGGAATGGTTTCTTTTATATGTATGTAAATATATATATGGTACAGTAAACAACACTTCCACGCTATATTTATATATGTATGTATCTAGATTTGCACAAACATACAAAAATACAGCCATATGTATGTGAAATTCAATGAGGCAGCAAATAGACCCTTTTGTTGTTTTTGCTCTAAAGTCCCGGCAAAATCGTTTTTTTGTTTTCGTTTTTTTTTTGTGCACACGTTTTAAATATCAGCCGACAAACTCGTGATTTTATTTTTGGAAAAGAACCAGAACCGCTTCAAAGTTCAACTTTTGTGATGAATGTTAAGAAGGTAGAACAAAAAAGAATTGGGGAATCGGCATAATAAGCAATAGGTAAAAAAGACAGCAGCCACTCCCCAAACGATGCTGGCATTAATTTACTCTTTCACTTCTCAAGCTTGTACAGTCCACACGTGCTGGAAATTTTTGCCATAAAAGTATACTGAAAAAAATTATTTAAAATATATAAATTTGGGGGGATAACAGATCTTTCAATTTTTAACAAAAACATTCCTACTTTTGAATTATTTTTAGGAATTTAGGTATTATCAAATTAATAACATACCAATTTTTAAAGCAATCAAACTTAAATATCTTCTTTGATATTAAATTTATAAGTAACATCATCTAGTTTTTAATATATTTTAAAGCTTTTTTTGTCTGCTCGCAAAACTTCGCCTGCTTTTTGTTTTTGCCAATGGTTTGTTGCACGTGTTTGTTAATTACTTGTTTGTACGTTTTTCACACTTGAGGGATCACTTTCAATTGGATTGGGCCGGCTTAGGGTTACTTGGCTTCGAAATGGGCTAAGGGCTACCCCTTTTGTAGGGTAGCATTGGGTTGTGCTTCTGAGGGAGCAAAAAGAAGGAGTTGTTTACCATATTCGAGGGTTCACTAAAAATTATATTCTATTATTGTTCAATTGCTTAGTTGTTCTCTTAGTATATCATTGGGTCTAAGTTAGTTTCCTCAAAGGGTCTTAGTCTGGTCTCGCCTAGTTTGACAGCAATTGGATGAGGCGGTGTTAATTTAAAACAAGTTACCCCGGATTCAGCGGCGGCATGACCTTGAACTTGCGGCAGCAACCACCCCAATAATGTGAAAATGTGAGCCCACCACCGCAAAAAACCCACAGGGAGCTACATTCACCACCAACAACAAGTGGAAATCGCGTTAGGGGTGGTAGTACTCTTTTTGGTAGTGCACTGGGTCGACTTGGTCCGCCCTGGAAAACGCCCGTAACAGGTCTTTATCCAGGCTGTTTCGGTCTGATCCGTCCTTGGGACAGTGCGGCAAATTAAATCAATATTAAATGCAGTTTACTATTTGCAGTGGCCGTGGAAATTGCAGTTGGAAGGCGGCAGGCAATGTCAAGGTTGTCAGTGACGATTACAGGTGCACTGTACAAAAGGAAAAATATAATGTTGGTTTAGGGATAAATCTAAATTCGGGTTCTGAACTAAAAAAAATTGTAGGATCTCGAAGAATTCTTGAATTATAGGGAAATTACAATAATTATATTAAAGGCAAATAATTTTTTTAAATTAAACTGTTAACTATCCCATTTAAAATTTAAACCATTCTAAAAATTTAAATATCTGTCTAGGAATATCTATCGTTAGGCATAAGTTACCTTACCTCTAACACCTCTCTTTACGATGTATGTGTATACCTTTTCTCTATATAAATACATCTCTTCTTGGACCATCTGTTGTTATTTTGCACATGCCATTCAATCCAGTTTAATTCAATTTCCATGACATGCAATGGCAATAGCACCACCCACCCACCCTACCGTCGACCTGCTCGGTCTTAAGGGTTCAATTCAATTATTAACTGCCCATCTACCAGGCAATAACTATTATTTCTCATCGGACAAAGTGCGTGAATTGATTTATTGTCCTAGAAAAATACACACGGGTGTTACAGACAATGGGTTTACTTATTTAAATTTAGTAAATAATTAAAGTTAAGTTACATTTTCTAATATTCAGCAGAAGTCTCAGTATATTAAGAAAACATGATTTATACAAGGGATTAGTCTTTATTTTATTAATATTCCAAGTTAAAATTGTGAAATAAGTTTAATTAATTTGATCATTATTTACGAATTAAAAGATCAGTTGGTGAATATTTCTACTAAATTGTATTTTATTTACTTACGACTTATTGGATCCCCCTTAACCCTCTTTACAATGACCAATCATTTATTACCTGAAAAACCAGCCCCACTTTGCGTGCTTTGCCTATTTTTAGTTCAAAAGTTCAAAATACGCAACAAAATTGGAGGCTATTACTATAAAACTATGATTGTTTCCTTCCCTCTTTCCATTGTGAGAAAGGGAAATGTGCTTTTTAAGAGGGGGCGAACCAGAGGGGGCCGGTGAATAAAGCACGCAAATATATAAATTTCGCGACCATACGTCATGGCATAAACGTTATAAAGCGTTGCGACCTTGCCAAGCCGCGGTGTCAGCCATTGTCCTGGTTACACTTACCCCAGCCCCCAGGTCTACTCTGACCTACACGCAGCACCCTCTTGGCGTCATTTGTCTTCCACTTGTTTTCTGCGAGGGATGTCTGGGGTTCTCGGCTCTTCTATTCGCGTCAATGTCAATGTGTTTGTTTTTTGTTTGTTTTGCGATGAGTGTGTGAAATAACGGCAAATGTTTATAGGTTTCTATGTAGCTTACACATAAAATAATTCAGATACTTTATAAAAAATGCCCTAATAAATACACATGTCTCAATATTAGCTTAAGGGGCATGTTGGATAAACAAAAAATGGTTATATTTTGGACTTGATAAAGTAAATCAATTAAAAACTGAGGTAAATAATTCATATTAAATAAACAGCAGTCTTTCTTTAATTAATGATGAGCATTCTAAACAATAAAAATTACATGTTGGTGGCAAACACAAACTGAACAATAATAACAATAAGAACGACAAGCTACAATTACGAATTTTCAATTGTGATTTTTCATTTCCATTGAAATTGTCGCACAGTATGCCCTACCATAAGATCCGGCCACGTGTTTCTGTCCAGTACCTCGAAATAAACAAATTAAGGAAAAACTGGAGAACAAACACAAGTCAGTCCACCCATAGCAAACAAAAACAATTCATTTTCAATTGGAAAACCCATTCATTGATCGGTTGTTTTCCGCTTGTTACCGGTTTAAAGTAGCTCAAAAACGATGAGCGCACACGCAAATCGAGTGGAATTGAAAATTTAGTGGGTGCATCAGCATACAGTGCGTTTCATTCAATAAAATCGACAGACTACAGTTATTTAACTACTAAATGGTAGTTAAATGCTTTAATTTATGTAAATAATATATGAATTTAAGCAGCTTACAATGACTTGAAACAATTCATATTAGATTTGCATTTCCCTAAGTAATAAATTTAATGCTATATAAAAAACTGTCCTTAAAAAAAATGTACTATTTAAAATTGGCTATACTTATTAAAAAATCCACAATTTTATCACACTGATGTTTGGTATACAAATTAAATATATATTTGTTCACTCGCAAGTTTGTGGAAATATCAGGGTCATTTTATTGTGTATTTTATTTATTTATTTCGTATATTCTCCCTAAACAATTGCGCACTGTTCTTTTGATAACTGAATTCCGGCCGTTTTGACCGGTTTGATTTGATTGTCAATGGAAACTGTTTTAAAACCAATTTCGGCTCAAAGAGGTTTTAATGGTCAGACGCATCGGTTGTGCTTAGGATCTATGTATAATTTGTTAGTAAAGCTTAGTAAAATGTTGTTTAAAAAATGTCCTGTTTATTTTTTACAGACATGGTGAATAATTTTCTATGGTGGAAACAACTTTGCTACCCCAAACGTCAGGTAAGTTTGGCTCCTCTATTTAAGAGTTTAATATTCGATTTTACAGTGGAGTAACAGGATATTCCTTAATTTGTATAACAACTCCAACTTTTTCAGTTTGCCAACTCGACAATTTTTAACTCCTACTCAACATAACAAGAAACTTATTAGTAATAACAACACACAACAACACTATTATCCACTTACTCAACAACATCAACAACAACTGTCGTTTAATTCCAACAATTGCTAAGGGAGAGTCATCCGAGGATTAAATGAATGCAACTGGAGTTGATGTTGAGCCTGTAAACGATAGCAGCAACAACAACAGCAGGGATTCGTCAGGGCGAGGAGAAGGTTTTTAATTTACGAGTCTAGTTTTTTTGTGTGTTTGTTTAGTCCGCGATTATTTGTACATTTTTTATTTAATTATTGCATACTTTCGGGCAGAGCTGGTCCTCAGCTTTTGAAGTGGGATAGAGGGAGAGGAGATTGCATTATTCAGGGAAATATTTAAATAAGTAAACCAGGCTTCTTCGCACCTTGCGAGTAACAAACGGCGAGTTGTTGCCCAATTTTCATTATGAAAATAACGACAATGAAGTTTAAGCGCAAATATGGCTGTTTAGAGAATATTTGAAAGGAATTTCTCACTTATTAACCAATTAAGATTTTTTGTTTCGACCCTCATTTGTTACTCGTAGTCTTGTATTTTATAAGTTTTGAACGATTGTTTTGCACAATTTAAGTCACTCACAAACCACATCACAGTTAAATTCGCAAATCCCCCTAAAGTTTTTGAGTTTTGGTTTTGAAAAGGAGAAGAGAAAAAGGTAGGGAAGGTAATCAGTATTCAGTTAGAGTTGGAGAGTTTAGAGGCTTGGACAGGAGACGAAGAAGAGATAAAGAGAGTTTGCATTACATTTATTTAACACCAAACAACACCGCAAACGTCAACATGGAGAGCTTCTCGCCGGATTTATTATGGATGGTGGTCATTGGCTTTATGATTGCCTTTATTCTGGCCTTTGGAATCGGTGCCAACGATGTGGCCAACTCTTTTGGCACTAGTGTAGGCTCCGGGGTTCTTACCATCCGTCAGGCCTGTGTTTTGGCCACCATATGCGAGATATCGGGTGCAGTTTTAATTGGTAAGTCCATGTCTTTATTACTTTTATATATTTTTATTTAAACTTGTATTTTTATCCTTGTAATTTGACTAATTTCTTCATCTCTTTGCAGGCTACAAGGTGTCGGACACCATGCGCAAAGGAATCCTGGAAGTGGGCTTGTACGAGGGCGCCGAGGAAGTGCTAATGCTGGGCTGCGTTTCTGCTTTAGCCAGCAGCGCCGTTTGGCTGCTGGTTGCTACCTTCTTGAAGCTGCCCATCTCGGGTACACACAGCATTGTTGGCTCCACCATCGGCTTCTCGCTGGTGGCTCGTGGCGTCCAGGGTCTGAAATGGTCCACACTGGGCACCATCGTCGGCTCGTGGTTCATTTCGCCCGTGATGAGCGGTATTGTGAGCATCGTTTTGTTCCTGGCCATAAGACGCTTTATCCTGCGCGCTCAGGAGCCACTGAAGGCGGGTTTCCGCTCGTTGCCCATCTTCTACGGCGTGACATTCTTCATCAATGTCATCAGCGTGGTGCTAGATGGACCCAAGCTCCTTTACATGGACAACATTCCTACTTGGATAGCGGTGGGTGTCAGCCTGGGTCTTTCCTTGCTGGTGGCTTTGCTCACGCAGCTTGTGGTTGTGCCGCTACAGCGCCGTAAGATCGCCAAACGATTGCGTGCTGAGAATCCTGTCAAGTTTAACTTCGAGGACTCTGTCGGTGAGTTGATTAATGGATATATTTAGTAGAAAATCTTAGAGATCATAAGTCATCTTTGCCAACTTTTATTGTTGCTGAAAGCTGTACTGCTAGACAATGGTAAGATGATGTCGATCTTTGTTTTCACAGCCTGTTTAAATTTAGATATTAAATGATAAATAGCGAGTAAGAAAACACGAGCACAAGAGGTTTGCTTAGAACAAACAAGTGGGAGACATCTCCTAAACAGAACGATTTCGACTATAAATACTCTGGGCTTTCTTAGTAAAGTTATATTGTGTCAAAGACTCACTCTAAGATGCGATTCAGGCTAGCTTTCCTACTCGGCTTTGTGGCCCTTGTGGCCACTGTCTCGGCAGCCTCAACTCCCGCCTCGCCGAGCACACCAGCTTCTCCAGCTTCTCCCAGCCCATCGTCTCCAGCATCGCCTGCCGCCACCCCGGCCCCGACTAGTAGTGCAGCCACCACTGCCGCATCAGCCGCCGCAGCAGCCACCACGGAGGCTGCAACTACCACCGTAGCTACAGTTACGACCACAAAAGCATCCGGCAAAAAGAAACACAAAATTCACAGTGTCAGAAGGATCAAAAAATCTCCAGTTGTTAGAGTTCATCGTAGAGGTGGAAGAAGACGCAATGGTCGAAACAGCTCCACTCGCAGAAGCTCCACCCGCAACAGTCGCAGGAAATCCAACCTAAACTAACAAGGCCAACGGAATTTGTACTCTAACGAAACAACAGATTTGTTTAAACCACACCTTATATGTAATATTATCTTTTGTTTGAAATTATTATCTGCAAATATTAATTGGTACCATTAACATACTGTTTTTTGTATATGCATACATAGAGTACTTGGGACTTTAAAAATTTAATATATATATTACTGATCACTAGGAGATGTAGCCTTGTATTTGAACAATAAGGAAACTTATCTCAAAATTGGTTTACTATTCATTTACATAAATCCAAAAAAGCATCAAACAAATTTGAGCTCCTATCGATTTAATCGCAGCTTTTGTTCGAGATTTATCGATAAAAATATATCGAAAATATCATAAATTTAGATATGATATCGAGAGGAAAATTTGGATATGATTTATCGATAAAAATATATCGAAAATATCATAAATTTAGATATGATATCGAAATTTAACATGCCGAAAAAATTTCAAAAAATCGCAAAACCAATAACCAGAGTATAATTTCCAGGAGGTAATCGTCACCAAAAACTATTGGAAAAATATATTTCGGTTCTTGGTTCTAAAATCTCTTTTCGGAAATCAATTTTTTTTAAATTTATTTGTGTCTTTTTAAATTATAGTAATAAGATACATATATAAATAAAATAGAATTAAAATTTTTGGTAAATATATACAGAATTTCTGGTCTAATATTGATACCTTATCGATAATTATCGATTTATTCCATTGAAATTTGTATTATTAAATATTGTTAAATTCTAAACATTTTTTTTTTCAGAATCATCACCTTCGGGCAGTCCCAAGAAGCAGCGCCGTCCCCTCTCATTGGTCAGCGAGGGTAAACCCTTGCCAGCCATTGCGGAGATCACCGAGCTGGTCTCGCTTAGCGATAACTCGCCCAAGACCTTTAAGCTGGCCCCCTTCGGCCTGGCGGCCAAGAACAACAATGCGCCCGGCGAGGAGTACAAGATCGATCCGCAGTTGATCAAGAAAGCAGAGGATCTACTGGGCAAGGCTAGCCTGGACAACACCGATCTGACCATCACCAGTCTGAACTTCATCGACGAGCAGCAGCAGCAGCAGCAGCAGCAACACCAGCAGCAGCAGAACGGACGCAAGTTGCAGGAGTGCTTTAAGAGGGTGCAATCACCGAAGGAAGAGCCAAAGGTAGAGAGAAGTTATATTAAATATTAATATAAAAAAACTAGATAAATAAATAATATAAAATAATAATCTTATTTCCAATTGCAGCACAAGGGTAACGTGGCCGGAATGGATGTGGGAGTTGTTGGAGCTAGTGCCAAGGCCACCAACAACAATCTGCAAGTGGTGGAGAGCGGTGGCAGCCTGGACTTGATGATCAGTTCCACACTTTCGCCCAACTCAAGCAAAGTGCCGCTGATCGAGAGCAAAGAGGCCCTGAATGAGCAAGAGGATGAATTTAAGCGAGCGGCAGCTGCGGAAGGACGAAGGACCAGCGGCGGCGAGGAGACCCAGGAGATCTCAATGCTTTTCTCGTTTCTCCAGATCCTGACGGCCACCTTTGGAAGCTTTGCACACGGCGGCAATGATGTAAGCAACGCCATCGGCCCACTTATTGCCCTGTACATGATCTATCGCGAGGGCTCGGTTATGCAGCGGGCGGAAAGTCCCATCTACATTCTGATTTATGGCGGCATTGGCATCTCCGTGGGTCTCTGGCTCTGGGGAAGGCGTGTCATCGAGACCATTGGCAATGACCTCACCAAAATTACCTCATCGACGTAGGTTTTTTTTTTTGATTTTACATTATACCTTAATTTTTAAATAATTTATTATCTTTACAGTGGCTTCACCATTGAAATTGGAGCCGCCATCACCGTACTGCTGGCCAGCAAAATTGGTTTGCCCATTTCCACCACTCACTGCAAGGTTGGTTCCGTGGTTTTCGTGGGTCATGTGAGTGCTGCGGGTCGCAAGAAGCGTCAGTCGAACGAGCAGGATCTGGAGAAGGAGCCAGCGCAGGCCCATCCAATGGAAGATGGCAGTGTCGACTGGCATCTGTTCCGGAATATTGCCTACGCCTGGATTGTGACAGTGCCGGTTACGGCTCTGCTTAGCGCCGGAATGATGTATGTGCTCTGTGCCATCGCTGTGGACGACTTGGGCCAGGCCTAGAGGGCGTGCCATTCAATTATTAATTGTAAAAGTAACGTTTCGTAATTGTACAAGTTGGAAAACACACAAAGCTTAAGATTAAACACGCAAGAGAAACACACACAAGGAAAAGTGAAAAGTCTTAACAAAATTACTAAACTCGCCTAACTATAACATTGTACTTAGGTCATAGAACGTCTCTGAGCCTAACTGATATTATTATTATTTAATGTGTAATGCCGTGATTTGATTTTATAGTTTACCTGTCGAATTTTTTTCGTATCCCAAAGTCACTGATGTCCGAGAACCCACTCAATATATATTTTATAATTGCAATTATATCCATTAATAGAGCAGAGCAAAACACTTGAATAAAATACAAAACTATGTACAACAACCAAGTTTGTTTATATATAAACTCAAGTGACTGAAGAGCCCCAGAATGCGATTCGTTTGTACGCTGTAACATGTCCTTGTTTGGTTCAGTTAAATATTATTCCAAAATCCAACTAACAAGGCTCTCCAGTCCGTCTTAAATTTACATTCCATTTGGGAGCCAGTTCGTAAAGTATTTCACTATGTAGATATACGAAAAATAAATACAAAGTTATGACACTCAAACATCTCTTTATTTGCAGAGAATATATAATATATATTCAATGGAGAATGGCCTTTTGTAACTAAATCTGCGGAATGGGTTCTTGTTTCTATATTGCTTTCAGAAAAGGTGAAATTTCGTAAAGAAACACAGGTTCTCGGTAAGTAATATCCAGATGCCAATATGATGTTTAGTTAATTAATAACTTAATCCATTTATTGTTAGTTTCCAAAAAAAGTAAATCCCATAAATGAAAAGCACTTAAAGAGTACACTATTTATATCTCCCTGCGAACAATACTTCACATCTTGTATATTTTTTTTATTTACTATACAATTTAATACACTTTGCCTAGCAAAATCTAACCAACTTTAATTTTAGCTTGTTCTTGATCTTTGTTTTCACAACCTGAATCAATTTGGATGGCACATGGCAAAGCGAATAAGATAACAAAAAATTGGGGTTTTTCTACAGACAAAACAAGTGTGCAACATCTTCTAAGCCGAAAGATTTTGGCTATGCCAAGTACTCTGGCTGCCGCCATTAAATGGTTCCATTGTCTGGAGACACACAAAGAGCCGGTATACAAAGATTTTGCGGAAATAGTAAGAGAATTTGTTTGCAAAATAATTTTTTACTAAATTTTTACCCTTATCAATTGATAAAAAAAAATAAGGGATTGTGACACCTTGATTATTATTCAAAATCAATTTTTATATTTTCTAAAAATATGTTATATTTCTAACAATATTTTATTTACCAATTCACATATTTCCAAAGGTATAAAATTTATGTTTGGTTAGATTTTCTTTGTTTTTTTTTTAACATTCAGACCATGTGAATTCTCTTTTTTATAGAGTCAACATTCAAAGCCAACTTTGAAATAATAAAAAAGAAATCATTTAATATTGCAACTATATTTATATTTTATTTGTAACTAAGACTAAAGAAACGAATAGGGGTAAGAGAATTGCATTGTGTCGTTTAACAAAATCCTTGGAGTCTGTGGGGTTTAAATTGCGTTGGGTCTAGTCCTGGTCTTAGTTTCGGGTGGACTTCCTGCGGCGCTTGCCATCGGTGGTTTTGCGACCACCGAAGTTCCTTCTACGGCGCTTCACAACCTTTGGCCTCGTAATTGTTCTATGTTCCGTGCGCTTATGCTTCTGCGGTGTCTTCTTAGTAGTGGCGGCAGTTGTGGCAGGGGCGGCGGTGGAGGCTGGGGTGGGGGTGGCGGCGGTGGTAGTTGGGTCACTTGTCGGGGCCGTGGTGGGTGTGGCTGTAGGATCTGTCGGACTGGTGGTTGGATCAGTTGGGGTGGTAGGCGAGGCAGGAGCAGGAGCAGCTGGGTCAGTCGGAGCTGAGGCTGCCCAGGCAGAGGCGACGAGAGCCACAAGGCCGAGGAAGAGAGCTAGATGGGAACGCATCTTGGAGTGTGTGTAGCTTGGTGTGTTTCTGACTCTGTTGAGACTACAACATGTATTTTCTGGAAGAAGCCGGCTTATTTATATCCGAAATCGTGCTGGTTGGAAGATGTTTCTTACTTGTTTGTCCCTTGCAAATAGTACAATTTGTACTTATTTGTGCTTAGTCTCGGATCAAGATGAAATTTAAAACTGGGTTGTTGAAACAGACACACCACATAATCTTCTTGAATAGCATTTATACAATTGGTTCAAATCTTTAGTGGCAGCTTTGTCTATGTTTGATATGAAAATATTTATTTAAACTCTAGCAAGCTGCATTTAAAGTGGAAATAACCCAACATATGAGACGATAGATTAATACAAATTGGTTTTCATATATTATTTCCTTGAGTCCTCGCCCTTGGACAGCACTAAGAAGCTGCACTGCCCATTTTGCAGCACAAGGGAAAGGCAGTCTAAGTGATGTGAGAGGTGGAGCAAGTGACAATTTTATCCTGCAGGTGGCGGAAAGCTCCTTTTTAATCGATGGGCGTATTTTTGACAACTTTCCTGGCTAGCTAGTCCTTTGTAGAATGATCTTATAACACATAATTGTGTTTTAATCTAGAATCTTTGTGTTTACCAATTACAATGTCTTTGAGACTGGTAAGAGACAAGAGTTCTTAGTTGTATTCATTGGCGAAATCTATTGAATCTGGAAAGTCTGGTCTTAATCTATGTTCTTTGCTGTGGTCCTTGAAAGCACTGAGTAAAGTCTCATTAAGCTGACAATTGCTCTCTGCTGACTAAAACCAAGATCAGTCATGAAATGTTCGAATTTTCTCAATGTTAAATTAAGAAACTAAGCCAACAACACAATTGCTTAAGCGTCTCTATTACTAGTCACTTTTTATAAACCCTAAAAGGGTATTATTATTTTAATTACACAATAAAGGAGTAATTTTTCTGTAGATTATTTATATTCTTAGTCAGCTTTAAAAGTCAAATTGATTTAGCCATGCCCGACTGGCTTGGTCTGGGGAAACTATTTTCTTAATCATAAATCTTTCTCAGTGAAACTTTGCAGGTTGAATATATTCTATAGAAAATTGTATATAAATTGGCCGACTAGATCAAGAGCTGCCACAGGCACTAACGAAAAAAATACAAAATACAAATACATTTGTTTACAAAATGATAATCAGGTTTGTACGTATAATGAAGGAATTAATACAACAATTGTTGTCTTGTTTGTAGTTACAAAATTTGTTTTGTTTTTAGTTGATTTAGACATTATTTAATTGTTCCTTAAGTATCTTAAAGACTAAGCTCTTGGTCTCTTCTGCTTATATTTGTACTATGTTACTTTTCAAATAAAGTTTATCTAGTAAGATCTTGACAGAGTTTGTGCTTAGCAAATGGCCTACTTCTTGGCTGAAACCAAATGGCTAATGAAAGTTAAAAGCTGCTTAAAGCTGGCAGTGGATTGAGCTTTGAGCGAGGAACCGAGAGGCGGCGTGGCGCATACGTGATGCCACTCGGTTAGTTGAGTTTTGAGCTTCGCTGCGTTCGGTTGGACCGCTGTTCCCGACGATTCCGCGTGATTCTAATACCCGGTTTGGTGCAATTTTAACTCGTAACGCCTGCGCATTCCTCGTACCCACAATCCTACGTTCGGAGTGCTAACTGTTTGGGTTCTTTGACAAAAACATAATCGTAATTGTGAGAAATTTAAAAACTTGTTCAGAGCCGCTCAGCTTTTGGATTTACGCATTTGGATTTTTGCCCCATTTACCACACCGACTGATTAAAGGTGAGCAGAGAATTACTGGGATCGAAGTATCGAAAGATGTATAATTTGGAGTATCGGAAAATCGGGGCATATCACTTCCGTTCAGCCCTTCCATTTCCACACTTTTATGGAATGGATTTCCACAAGTACAAGTATTACTTAATTTCTTGGCTTAATCCGATTTGCGAGCATTGAACTTTTCATCTTTGGGTATTTTGTGGCGCTGTTGTTGTTGTGATTATTGTTGTTTGTGTTGGTCTTTATTTTTGCACCAACTTCTTGTGGTTTATTGTGCTTTGTTGCTGTTGCGTCTGTTGATTGTTTTTATTTGTTGTTTCTTATGCGGGCTCCTCACTCTCCGTCGCCTGTTCTCATTTTATTTAATGAGTTCTCCGGTATTTTTTGCCTTTGTTTTGCATTGTTCCAACTTTGAAGCCCTGTTTGTTCAATAGTTTTAAAACGTTTTAGTCAATTCGAGCGAAAACAAAATTATTAGCAAGTGGTTTTGACTTGAATGGGTATTTCAGTCGTTCAGTAAGGCATTTGGCTTAATGAATGGAATTGTTTAGTTTAAAAAATTCCATTTTAGAATCTATAGTACTACAAAATGATTTATGATTGCCATAACATTAAGATATGGGATTTATCTTTGGTTTAAAGTTGGCTTAAGCTGTGTTAATAAGTTGCAAAATCGATCTCGTCAGTGCTAATTTTTGATGCAATCGATTCCCAAAATTATATATATTTAAATATATAAAGTTCTTAAATATGAAAGCTTTTCTCCCAATAATGAATATTTTTCTTCCGACCTAAGAACATCATCATTAGCTTGTGTTTAGTTTTTGGCAAATTAATAACCTGTTCAACTCTGGCAAATCCCCGATCGATGTCAAGATTTTATGCCCAGCATGTGCGACCCATTTCCCCTAAAAGAACCACCAGAACCCAAACCGAACTCCAATCCAAACCCAAATCCGAACCCGATTGCCCTCACGGACAGGTGTTCGATCTGCCGGACAGATCGCCGGGCTCATTATGCGGCCCGGCTAGCGGTACTGCCCTCAAAAGCGATGCCGCCACCTGAAGATAACATGGCGAACCTACTCCAGCAAACAAAAAAATAAAAGAAAACCAAACCCAAACTTACTTGCGAAAGCCACACAGTCAATTCTGTGCAGAACAAAAGCCAAACGATCGAAGCCATTAAGCCAGACTCCAACGGCTCCTATAGCTCCAAGAGTCGAAGTCAAGCCAAAAAGTCATTAAAGACAAAAATCTATTGAAAACGGCAAACAACACGCCTTAAAAAATACTTTGGTGTCGGAGCGACGGGGGCAAATACCTCAACTGTGCGCCTGGGAGTTTCCCAGCTGGCCAGGTGGATGCCATTCCATAGAAGCAGCACGTCGTCCCTGGCCACCAATATCCACACTGGCCATGTTAATTACGCGCTTATCAGTTCATTACAAGGCCAGAGTTTTCTCCTCCGTACAACCAGCAATTACCTGGACACACTCCCCACAAGATCCAGTCGGATTCCGATGGCGTTCTAATTTCTTTGCTCTCCTTCGCAGCTATTAATCAAATTCGCACGAGTATCTATCGGATGCCAGGCATCCACAATACATCAGCGAGCTGTAATTACTGGATTCTGGCTTACAGCCAACAGCCTTTGCATATGAGTACATAATGATAACCCTCGGCGTGGCTCACTTTCTCCTTCTCCTCCGGGAGTGGCTGCTGCCTCTCACAATTCGATTTGACAATCTTTATAAAAATTATTGATGATAATATTCAGTTAGCTTGAGAGTTAGTTAGCAATTAAGGAAAATGCCAGTGGAGATTGCTTTTCATATTTCCAGCGCAGAAATGGAGCTTTTCCTAAACGAAGAACCAGTTGAAAACTTTGTTCATTAATAATAACGGTCAAGCCGATCAGTTAGAGTTTTCAATTAGACTTTTCTGTATGGTTCATCGTTACTTTAAGATAATTAATTTTAAATCTATGGTTACCAAGCACTTTTTTCAATCATTTTGTAACTTACATTCTGTAATAAGAAGCTCTCATATTTTTTGTTTAACAATTTCTTTAACTATTCAAAATATTTCAATTAGATTAGAAATTAATTTGTAGATTTTTTTAAACTAGTTTTTTCCTTTACAAAAAATACTTTAAAGTTTGTAAGAAAAGGTGAAACATATTTTCTAAAACAACAATAAAATTATTTTCTCAAAAATTCACCATTTTTTTTCATAAACCCACCAATTGCATCAGCATATCCAAAAAAATCAATAGAAATGTCACCCAAAAAGGGAAACCAAATGCACATTTTCCGCTTGCGTAACATCTCCAAGAAGCCAAAGAAAACACAAGCGCATAAAATTAAGATGGATGCGAAATGTCGAAAATGTGAATATGAGACTTTTGAAAAAAAAAAATGAATGAAACACCCAAATAATGACCACTTTCTAACATGGCCCGGCTGTTTCCTGATGTCCCATGGCTTTCCTAGGATTTCCTTTTTATTTTTGTTTGGTTTTTTTTTTTTTTTTTTTTTTTTTTTTTTTTTTTTTTTTTTGTTAAGTTTTTTCTATTTTTTGTCATGCACATTATCGCCCAAAAAACTCACTTGACAGCCGGAGCCAGGCGGCTCGGCCCCCCGTAACCACCGTCCTGCCCTCCGCGTCATTGTCATTGGAGTCGACGACTCCACGCGGCCACGACTGCATTTCCCACTCAAGACAACATTTCATAAAGTTTATTAAACTTTAACCAAATTGTTAAAGCGTCGATTTGCCCCCCTCGCCATTCACTTTTAGTGCCGCAGCAGCAGCAGCAGCAACGGCAGCTGCTGTGGGCACACCAAACGAGTCCATCAACTCTGGCCAGGCTCGCAGCTCGCAGCTTGGACCATAACAAACTGCCACATTGGCCGGAGTTGGCTTGGACTGAGATCCGGAGGCAGCTGTAATGGCCAGGGGCCAGGGGAATCTTTTTTCTTTGAAGTGGCGAGCATTTTCCTCGAACGAAACCACTTGGAGCATTCAGCGCCACTCGCACTTGGCGTGTCGCCGCCCGAGAATCGCAAAATTTATTTTCATTTTGCATAAACTGTCAAAAAGTAAAATCTATTAAGCGATCACTTCCTTTTGGATCCAATCGCAATGGGAATATGCAAGAAATCAATTCGCTTTTATGCAATGTAAATAATATTGCGGCTTTGGTTTGCAAGTTACTAAATCGCTTAGATTGGGGAGACTTAGTAATGTTTAAATAAATTAAATATATATTAAATATCACGTCTTTATAATTATCTCTATTTATCTCTACATTTATCTGTGTAAGATGAGTCTCAATTTATGTCTATAAACTCAAGTTGATTATACCTTGATTTAGCAAAAATTCTCTGAAAAAATATCTTATAATAGAGATAGGTTTTTCTTGCTTTTAAATAATTGTTTGAATAAATTTAAACTGAAAAATTCAAGTTTGAAATAAAAATATTCTGATTCCTCCATTTAAAGTACTCTAAAATATGTAAAAAATAAGTGTCTCTTTATTCACCAATCTGTGGAATAAGTAATTTCTAATGTGGTTTTAGTTCAGGGAAAGTTTACCCAAGAAAAAAAACTGGCTTAAAGCTAAGGGGCTTTCCATTGGGCTACAATAAAATTAGTTGTTTAATTTCGATGTTTTGGCACTTGCTGTCAACTAATCAGTTGGGCACTTGAAGCCAGCTGAATTGACAGTAAAGAAAGTTAGAAAAGCAAATAATTTAATACTAAAATTGTGTTTTTATGGGCTCTATAAAAGAAACTTTGTTCTCGTTGGAATTCCAAGACTTTTGTTCTTTTACGTACCCAACAACTTGGCTTAGACACTTTGTTTCCAGTTGTTTACCCTTCAAGGTCGATCCTTTCACTTGCACTCGGTTAGATCTTCATGAATACCTTTGTAACAAGACTGCAGGTAAAAAAAAAAACATGGGTAAATGTATCTTCCACCTGGGAGCATGACAAGACCATAAAAACAATAACTAAACATGTCAATGCGCATTTGACTTAATTAGGAAATTGTACAAGTGCATGAGCTGAACCTTAAGGCTGCAACGGCACTTGGCATTAACCACATTAACCGCATTTTTCCATCAGTCAGTCAGGTAAGCGGAGCGATATGTCGCTGCTTGCCTCTGGTGGTGCATTTGCATTGAAAGTTGTTTTGGTTTTGGCTGCAATTGGATGTGGAAATGCAAGCTAGGGAATTGTGTTGAGATTTTTTCTTTGCCAGGTGGGAAGATTGGGAAGCGTAAAATCCGGCTCGAAGGGCCAAAAAGGACGATCTAAATAATAAAACGTATTTATTGGTTAGTTCTTTGTATGCAATTTTAAAATGTATTCGGTTTACATGTGACTGAAATCTTTCAGTTATACATTATTCTACAATCTTAATGAAGCCTAAGTTCCAGTTCACCTCGTACCGAAGTCTCCCGTAAGTCAGTTTCTGATCTCTGTAATTTGATTTTAATTTTCTACATTTATTTATTACCCCATTTGGGGTCTCTCTTGGCGTTCGCTAAACAAGTTTTTCCGTTTCGATTGTGAAATCGAAAGCATTTGCCATATTCGCTGTGGAAAGAAAAGAATGCGGCAATAATCGCCAGCAGCCAATAAACATAATTGCACGAGTGTTTCGCCAATCAGTTCGTGGGCGTGTCTTGGTATTTCCCGGGATTTCCTTTTTGCTGCGATTTATTTCATAGAAAATCAATTCAATGCGCGAATGGTTCAGCGGGACGTTCATTAAAAAATGCCAAAGCGTCTGGGACAATTGGAAATTGCGAATACGCCCTGTTGTCCACCATTTGATTATGGAAATGCCATTTTCGTTCGTTTCCTCGATCGAATATTGTGTGTTATTTTTTTTTCTTTATCCAACAACACGCGAAATAATAACACGCATCTCGTTCCACAATTCAATAGTATCTGATCGCCAAGTGGAACAAGTTTTGGCTTGATCCAATGACCTCAAACCGAACTCAAATCGAACGGGCTAAGTAAAAAAGTTCACACCTAAAAGGCTTTGGCTTTGCTGGCAACACCACAATTTATTTGGGCCAGGCAGCAAAACGCAAACATTCCGCCTGATATGCAGGTGAATGAGCCCGCGAATTAGCCGGAGCTCAGTTCATTTCGGCTTCGGTACAGTTCACTTCAGTTACAATTTCAGTTTCAGTTCCAGTTTCTGTTTCAGTTTCTGTTTCTGCGGCTGTCCAGCCTTGCCTTGCCGAGCCCAGCAAATCGACTTTTGTGCCAATTTTCAATGCAAATCGCATTAAGGCAAATGTTGCAAACGGCAGCCAGTCTTTGCACACACGCCACAGGTAATTTGTAACAATTTCTTAATGACCAAGGCAGCAGCGCACAGCAAAGCGGGCGAACGAGGAGAGTCGAAACCGGCGAAATGAAATCAAGTTAAATGTAATCAATAGCCAATAGAAATGATGGTTAAGCATGCCAACTTTGGATACAAGTCTTTCTTTGGGAAACATTTAAAAAATAAATTTATTAATATAAAAATATAAATATAAATATAAGAAGAGATAGACTATATTGTGAAGGGTTTTAGCTGGATTTTATATAGATATAGATAGAGACTCGACTATATGCCTTTTTTTTAATACAGATCCTCGTCCCTCTTTCCTTGGATCCATAGACTTGATATTTTTAAAGGCTTCCTTTTGAATACAATTTTTGATTTGATTTTGTTGTTTTAATTTGTTATTATTACTTTCAAGTGTTTAGTTTTGACTGTTTGGCAATAGGATTCCATTACAATCAAATATAGTATTTTCAGCTAACAAATTCAATGCAATACAATGTCATTTAAAATTGCAAAATTTGTTAAAAAAAACTTGTATTATTGTAACCAGTCATTAGTTAAATAGTTGCTCCACTGGACTGTTATTATCTGATTAGTGTGGCACTTATTTAATTTTTCTCCGTTTTTACATCAATACCAGGCATCAGTCAGACGGTCTTAATTGCCTTTCGGTTTTATTAAGTGGCTAATAAGAGAGTCTACATACATATATTGGCCGCTTGGTTAGCGCCGTGAAGCTGCTAATGCTTATTACGCTCAATTTGCCTCGCTAAGATGCAATTGCAGCTGAAGTTTGGACCAGGAGTAGCTCTGTATGTTGGAGTTTTCGTTTTGCATACTACCAGCACTCGTTGCGAATCTCAGGCCAAATAAATCGCATCATTTGGGCCATCATCTTAAAGTAAAAGTGGGGCCATGTACTCTTCTATTTGGGTTTATGCGTTTGCAAATATAAAAACTTTTGTTTGAGAATAGTTTATGCTTTCAAGGAGGTTTAATCAGTGGGTTAACAGTGACCATTAGATGGGGAACTTTCACAAAAGCCTCATGGGAAAATAAAATCATGGGACATTTGGAATATTTTTAAAGAAAATTTAACAGTTTGTAATGGGGTTAAGAAAGTGGGAATAGCAATTCATTTATTTTTAAGCATTAAGACGGATAAATTGTGTTTTTAATGGCTGAAATTCTTCTTATGTATTCTATTTTTTCGCTGATCATTAATAACTTTTTCGATTTCTGTTCTCTTACAGGTTTGTACATCACTCCCACTCCCTGTGTATTTTTGTGAAGCGGATGAGCTAAGCCCTCGTGAACCTATGTACTATATACACCAGGTATCTCTGCGCAATTTCTATTTTTAATCGCGGCGTTCAAGTATGTGGGCAGGGAATCAAATGCAAATCATCAGGCACAACAGACAGACAGACAGTCTTATTCAAAAATGCTAATTACGCAGGTAGAAATCAAAGTTTGTTTGGCCAGCGAGAAAAAGGCAAAAAAGGAAAGCCAGAAATTGGCCAAGTCGTCGTCGTCGTCGAGCCATCGACTGCCAATCAATGCGACTATTTGCCTAATGGAAACTGAATTTTTCGGCCAATGTACGGGAATTGAGATTTATGCCGATGTCTGGCAAGAGCCTTCAAGTTCAATGCGATGGGAAATTTCAATTAACGAAAAGCGACGCCAAAAAAAAAAAAAGCTGAGGGAAAAATAGAAATTGGCCACTTGAAAGCAATTCACCGACGCTGTGGGCAGACCAAACAGAGGAAGCGACAGATCACCGGTTGGCTGCAAAGATACATAGATACGTAGATACATATAGAGATGTATGTATATAAAGATACTCAGATACAAAGATACGCCACAGGCCAACGGTCTTGTCAACCAACCTACGCTTTGTGCACTTGACCGGCTAATGGCTTTTTTGCGTTTCATTGGCTCGGCTGCGTCCAGCATCTTTTCCTTTTCACAATTTGGCAGCTTGTTGAAAGTGAAATGTGTGAAAATGGCTAATTAAATGCACGAACATCTCGGCTTTTTCTGGCCAACTTCTACGGATAATGTTCACGTCGGAGAGGGGGTTTCACTGCGGCTAATTATGAAATTTCTGTTGGTCCAAGAAACCCGTCATAGCAAGTCATTTCCGTCGGTTTATTGAGTGATTTTTACGAGTGCCGGCCGATCCCCGAACTTGAAAGCGCCATTTGTGCACAGCGTTTTGTTTACTTCTGTTTCAGGTTTTGTTGTTCTGCCCGCGGATCAACGAAATGTTTAATAACGCTCAGCACGTAGCTGTAATTACGCCTCAAGTTTGTTGCTTGAGTCTTTTGTTTTACGACTAATTTAAGACAGCTGCTCGGCCATAATTGGGGTTAGTCTTTTGAATATATGAGTTTGATTTAATGGCCTTTTTCATTTGTAACACAGACCCACATTTTCTAAGCATCTGAAAGGTAATTCCTTTTAACTCTTATGGCATGCAAACTTTATAATATTTGAGAGGTATCTTTATGCAATATCCAGAATCATACAAAAGACTCGCCTCCATTTCCCGCTTACCAAATTAATTATGCAAATTGTTTGAACTCTGTTTCCAACCATTGAACTCTGGCTTATGATGAATACGCTGAATAGAAATCAAAATCCCCTTCCAAAATCTATTCAGTGGTACGTTTTCAGATAATGAAATTGACAGATTGGCAAAGGCAGGGAGAAATTCAATGAATACCAAATGCAAATTTCAATTTGCATAATGTAATTTTAGCAGAAATTATAGATTCTGTAACTGGTTAGGAATGCCAGGTTGTACAAAAACAAATTATAGTCCCACGAAACATTCTAGCACAAATTGAAAACAGGTTTTTCCTAATCAAAACTGTGTCAAACCATCAAGAATGCCCCGGCAAATTGCACAAATATTTCGAATTGCGACATAAAATATTTGTTTTAATCAGTTAAGCATTTGTCTCGAATAATTCAGCAGTTTTCGGTTTAGCTTTTCGGTTCGTTTTCTCGCAACTAATTGGGCCTCCGACTGCATAAATAAACGCCAAGCGGTCACCGAAGTTCATTGACTTGGATTCTAATACGATTTCATGGTTTTGGGGCTTATAACTGTGCCACCATACTATATAACGACCAGGGCAGACTTTAAAGGCGCAGATTTCACAGCAGAATCATCAAAACATGCGTAGTGGGAAAGTCACTGGTGAAAGGGCGTAGCCAATCTTAAATAACACCTTGGAATTACATCAATATGATGTATTTTTAATACTAATTGCAGCCTTGAATTTAGTGATTAGAATATTATTTGTTTAGCTAGGCAAATAAATCACTTAAGTATTTTTGTGAATCAATAATAAGTTGGCTATACAAAAATATAAATAATTATTTGCGTCTCGCTTGTGTTTCATTATGGAATGTTTTTTTGTTGCTTACGTAAATATTGTGTGGCGATTAACTGGAATTATAATATGCCAGAGAATTATTCCCCCAAAATGCAGGCATTTTCTGGTGTTTATTCAAGTAATGAGCGAAACGCTTTTGGCTTGACAAATGTCCAGGGCTTGGTTTGGGGTGGAGCAGCTTCAGCAATGGCCACTGACTCTGAGAGTTTCTAATGGAATAAATAAACTTGGCCAACGAATGGTACTGCCAGATACATTTTATACAGCTAAAATATAATTCTCGCAACTGCCGCAGCTCCGTTCTCCGTTCAGTTGGAGTTTGATCTTTGTTATTTTGGCTCGTTATGGCATTTGCCTGATCGCTGTGTCTTTGCGGTTAGTGCGGCTGCAGTGCTGAAAATAAAAGTGAGCGCCGTCTTCTCACAGGCTTTGGCTGCGGTTGCCATCTATAGTAAGTACATACGTACGTACGAGTATCTGACAGATATTCAATCTTCATCTTTGCCATCAAATCGTTCGTCAAACGTGTTTTATTGTACGAGATACTTGCGCTATTTTCTGCGTCTCAAGTGGGTTCTGATCCCCGCCAACCGCTCCAACTTCGTGGTCTCATCTCTGTGAGCTGGCCTGGGTCTGGGCTTGGGCCTCGGCCCGGGCTCAGTCTCGGGCAGTCACGACATCTGAACAACGGCCCCATATAGCCGGCGACAGCTCAAGGTCGCATTCCTTGCAGGTGACGCAGGCGTCAGTCGTTCGGCGATTTGTTTTTACTTCGGTACTCTGGCATATTGAAGTATCTTTGTGTCTTTGCGAGTATCTCTATTTCGATGATTGGTCGGTGGGCGGACAAATGAGTTTTTGGCTTTGGCTACCGATCTGCTGAGGAAGCTGTAGCGAGAACCCCCGCCATATCCCATGACAAGTGCCACTGAATCAATCAACAGATAGACTCGATCATGTATTAGTGTGGTTTTAGTTCCGCTTTTTATTAGTTTTGACTTGCCAGGAAAGTGATTATTAAAAAATAAATTGGTTTCTTTTTGGGAATAGAAATTAAATATAATTTAAAAACTTTATGAAAAATTTCATGCAACCCTTATATGACAACTTTATGAGAGATATATTAAATACACCTTTTTGTGCTAATTTTCCTGTTAGAAATTCCCAAGCTTGAGTTTCCTTTTATTTTATTTGTTAACCAAGCTCAGAAAATCCATTTAATTTCTTCATTTAATAATGTGGTTGTGGGTGTAGGCAACATGGCCAGTTCCTGTTCAAAGAGATATTGCCATTAACGCTCCCAAAGAAAAAAGGCAGGCCAACTAGAGTCGGCACTTTGAGATTCCATCTGCACCTAATTTATGACGGGGAGAGCTTCTTTTTTCCCGCCAGCAATGGCAGCGAACAGGAGATGATGCCAGTACGTGAGGAGTACTGCTAAACGAAGTCACGACTATTTATACTCGAGAGATGTGTGTGCTGGAGTGTGTTAGCCATGTTGGGTGTGTCTGGTGATCAGCCTCCAGCCGGGTGATTCTTGAGAGGGGGAGTGTCAGATGGTTCAGTGGGTTAATGGAACAGCAAAGTGAGAATGAGGAGAAGTTTCCTCTAAATGATGAGAAAGAGGAGAAGGATTTTAAGCAAATCGAGACTATAATTATTTTCATTATAATAATCTAGAGCTTAATTTTAAACTAAGTACATTTTAAAAATCAAATTAAAATAAAACAAATTGTATAATTATTCAAAGAAGTTAATGGTTATGGCTGATTCCCTTATTATATTCAGTGAAAACTCACCTTTAATCACCCCAAAGAAATAGTAATTTTCTTTCTTTCTTCATTACCGAAAATATTTGTAGATATTTTATGGTTAAAAGTTAATTGCAAATGCTTTTTGGGTGAGCCAAGGCCAGCAGGGGCCTGACGGTGCCTCGGTTCAGGGCATATACCCTTACCAATACACCACCTACCATGGACCAGACCACATCTCTTTATGGCAAGTGTCAGGTGAGATGTCGGCCAGTCGTCAGCTCGAATCGCTTGGCTTCGGAGATCGGTCTTGGTACATTTCAGCGGCTTTGGTTCGACAGCCCAGAGAGAGAAATAACTTAAACTTTTACTTTCACTGCCAATTTGAGTGAACGAGACGGGATTTGCATGGCAGCAGCTGGTTGGCTAAGGAACGGTGTGCAGCGGGGGTATGGAATGGCTCAACAATGTTTATTGTGTGCTGTGTTGTGTCTAAGACACATTTGCAAATGTATCTGGCGGCAATTTAGCGCACAGATACACAGATACATGCAAGCATGTAGCTTCTCCCCGTCGCATTGTCTTCGGCCTTTAGTTTAATTTCATTTTCACAACATCTTCGCTGGCATTCACGCCCCCTTTTGCAGTTTTCCGATCCCCAGACCGACGATACACACACGTGTATTCACATGTGCTGCAATTTGATCGTCACGTCGAGATTGCAGCCGCAGCAGGCAGCAAATGTTAATGACGAGCATTTGATAATAGTAACTCCGACGACGCCTGAGACGGCTGCTCCGACTCAGACTCATCTGCCGCTTTTTTCCGCCGACTTAACTGATGTTGGACATGCTGCTTAGAGTTGTTTTGTATTTTGACTGTCAGGAGAATGGTCGTTGGCTGCTCATCAGCTCTTCGATTCGGCGAAAGTTTTTTCCAGGTGCTTTGAGCCATTTGCCAGATAGGGAGGATGCAGGCACACGGCTTAGCTGGGAGGATGAAACGCCCACCAGGAGTTTTCCCCTATTCCATTAAAAGATATAAAGATATCCGGGAAATACCAATATGACATTTTTATTTGTGGTCGGTCATTGACTATTTTATGCAAGCAGTTAGAGTTTCAGAGATCTCTAAATATATTTAAATATCTTTAAAAATAAAGTAACTTTTCATGAAAAGTTTATCGAATGACTTGCTTTCTAAATAATAAATAGACCTGACAAACTCCTTTAAACATTAAAAAAAATATTCTTTATCTTAAATTCTATTAAAATTCTCCACATTCTTCATATTTCTTATTCATAAAATTCCTTGTGACTGCACCTTCAAATTCTTTGAGGCTCTAAAAATAACCACAAGCTAAGCTAGCAATTAAAAGCCAATAATCATACCGCTTAGTCCCAGCTGAGCAATGCAATATTCGATTTTCTCGGCATAACATTGGCCGATGCTGGCTGACTTACGATGCTGGCCTTGTTCTTAATAGACAAGCGTTGTTTTTTGCATACATTTCCATGGCAGATGCATAATTAAGCCGTCGTCCACTGGGGCGATATCGGGTTCCAAGTGCTGACCGCAGAGACGAGTGGCGAGTGCTAACCTTGCCTCAAAAGAATGCAGCTGCAAGGTTTGTTGCCTAAGTCTTTGGTGGGCGGGGCAGCTTTAAATTCTAGCCGATGCCCAGGGGCGTGGCCACTGGCCAGGCCAGACATCACGTAGACAAGGGCTCCAATAAAAACGCTTTTTAAATCATCTAAAAGGCCCAACTTTCTTCGCGCCACTCTCACTTCGACGGCTTATCTGGAATGTGTTTATCTTGCATCTGCATAAATATCGAGATGCGACATCAAGCATTTCGTAAGATTTGAATGCGTTTCATCTCGTTTCATCTGAGACATGTTTTCGTTTTCATTTCATTATGTTGGAAATGGTAATGGAAATGGAAACTTCCTCGGAAGACGCGTGTATGTGCCCACGTAATAGACTTGGCATGGTCGGGTGAAAGACCCCGCGAGATACGAAAGTCGCCCCGGGCGAAGTGCTGACATATTGATGCTGTGGCTCACAATAACAGAATTTCAGATTGAATGGAGTGTGTCACACTTCATTCCACAATTAAGTTGGTAAAAGTCAACAGTATGGGTTGATCTGCGGAGTGAGATGTGGCGACGAGTGCCAACTATGAATGGTAGCCACACGGAAAGGGCTATCTGAAAGACTCAGCCTTAAATATCATTTCAAGAGTAGATAAGCCAAGAAATCTTTTAATTCTTACTTTTCCTGCTTGCTAAGTCTACATTATTTTCAAAATTCCTTTTTTTAAGCCTTAGAATGCCCAATTAAGCTCCACATACTCTCTTTTCTTGCACATTCTTCGGTTAATTGCAAGCCTGTAAGCTGTAAGAAAATCGAAATCAAATTAAGATTCCAAGCCAAAGCTTCGCCTCGGCCCCCGGCTGTGGCCCAGCGGCTATGAATTTGATATTCAAAGTAAATTTTCAATTTCTACGCGAATAGATATTTCCATAAATAAACCGCATAAATCAGAGCTGAGACCGCGGCTGACAGCGTTCAAAAGCGAACTCGATTCATTAGTAATCAAAAGCTGTGCTCTAGAGAGCCGTGGGGAACTGAACTGGAGAATCTGAACCGAAGACAGGCTTCGATATGCGGCCATTGAATTCTGGCCGAGAGCGGAGACTTGCACAAATTGTTGCACAAGCCGGAGCCGAGCGGATCGTGGGCAGTAAGTGGCTGGTTGCCACTGGAGCGATGTCGCCAACGCATCGACATTGCCTATGG
This sequence comes from Drosophila bocki, assembly GCA_008042715.1. Classification (NCBI taxonomy): domain Eukaryota; kingdom Metazoa; phylum Arthropoda; class Insecta; order Diptera; family Drosophilidae; genus Drosophila; species Drosophila bocki. Next base: position 145,898 of record VNJY01007824.1, read on the forward strand.
CGTCCTTCTGTCCCATCTGTCACACGGGGAAAAATACAAAAAATTACAAAAATGCTGTAATAATATTTAAATTTTAAATATAAATTATTTGATAATATGTCGAAAAATGTGTGGAAAATGTTGAACAATATATTTTTATTTTTATTTAAAATACATAATAACTAAAACTTAACATAGAAGTCCATAATAAAAACCATGATCTAATTTTCAAGTCTATATTTTAATTTTTTGTAGACGAAAATCCTTTATCTTTAGGCCACATTTTTCGCTCAGTGTTGTCTCTTCGATTTCAAGACTCTCCAGACCACCGAGCGCAGAACCCCTGTTACCTTGTTGACTTTGCCTTAATGGCTATTCGGCCGTGTTGCTCTCTGTGGCAATTTAAATATTTTAGCCATTTCATTTTAAGCATAATGCTGCCAGTGCCGGCGACCTGTAAAAACACTCGAGTGTCGCTTGTTGAATGTTTAAAAAAATCGTCAAAAATTTCTACTATTTTGCGTTTGAGTTGTGTGATCATTATTTCTGCAGTTTACAGCATGTTTTTGTTAGCTGTTTGGTAACAGCTTTTATGTTAACTGGAATTCCTAAGAATAAACAATAAGTTAAAAAAAGGAAACCAATATACTTAAATACAAATGTTTAAAAAGACACTTCAAAGCGTATATATTTTCTAAGTAATATGGTAATAATATGAAATGTTTTTCATTTTATAGATTATATATTAGGTATTTATTTTACTACATTTTATAGTTCGCTTTTAAATAGAGCTTAGGCTTTTTATTGGTTAGCACCTTTAATATAAAAAACCATGTATGGTATTTTTTAATTAGCATCATTAATTAATGCTACACATGTCGCAACGTTTTTAAAGCCTAATAAATGAATACATTTTTTCAACAGTTTAGTAGCAAAACGAGCTTGTAAAAACAGAGTTATCTTTTAAAGCATATTTCCCTTAATTTTCAAATTAATTTTGCTTAATTTAACTGGTCTTGTTTGAGGACTTCTTAACCTTGATCTTGGTTCCGCCAACCGACGATTTTTTACGGCCATTTAACTTGGCCTTGTTGGAGGACACAGCAGCGGGCTTGGGCTTAACCACCCTGGCCTCCACCCGGATGTACAAATCGTAGTTAAAGTCCCCGCAGGTCTTGCCTAAAAAGGGTAATAAAAAAGTAAAGGAGAAGGGTAGGAAATAGGGGATTTATGGTCTATTTACCGCAACACATTTCCTCGCCACAGGACTCGCAGGTCATAAGGCGTGTCTCCACAATGCCCGACTTGTTCTTGATCTTCTTGACGCAGTTGTTCAGGGCGAACTCCCTACGATCCCGTGCCTCTGTCTTCAGCTCCAGCTTTCCCATTTCAACCATACGGCTGAAGTACTCCTCCTCCTGTTTGTTCTTGGGTCGCAATGTGGTCAACATTTTCCAATCGATGGGCACCGCGCACAGCTCCATGAGGACCACGTCCTTCATCTCACCAGGCACGGGATCTGCGTAGGTGTAGAGTGCCTCCCGCTCGCCGTTGCTCCTCATAAGCTTACGCATCTCCTTTTTGGGCATTTTGAAGGCATAGTCCTTTTCCCGGATCTTGATTTCCTCGGCGCGCACTTTGACTGGTCGCATCTTGTAGTCGGGCACCTTTTCAAAAAGCCGCTTAAACTCTTCGATGGTCTGGATATTGCTCCGACTTAGGTCCAGGACGGGCACCACCGTCTTCTTTTTGGACAGCAAATCGTCGAGTTTGCTCATTTTTAGAAACTGTTTTCACAGGTTTAATATAAACACCTGAAAATATTTAAAATTAAATTATTTTTAATTAACAACTTGTGCTCTTGACAATCTCCTGAATCCTTTTCAAGTCAGAAAAAGCTTAAACGAATATCGATTAAATATGAATCGCGTTGCCTAGCAATTAACTTCCTCCGCTTTCAGGACTTATTTTCCCTGCTGTTGTTTATTATTTATCCTAGAGATACAAATACATAGTCACTCATAGTTCCTCCTGTTCTCTCTTTACAGATACAACTCTATCACGTGCCGAAGCTACAAGTTGTTGATAAGTCGCTGGGCAAACAACGAACGAGACCCGAAGACCCCAAAATAAAACCCGTTGAGAAGTCGGCAGCCGAAAAGCTGAATACAGAAACAAATAAACCCAAATCCAAACCCAAATCTCTGGGTTGGCATTTCATTTACCTGGCTCGCGTTACGTGGTGCGGTCGGTGTGTCTCTCGTCTGCCCGCCAAAAAGAAAGTCACGACGACAGAAACGAGATTTCCAAGATTCTGCAACGAAAGTCAAAGTTACAAGTTTACTCCAAATTCGAGTCTTTCGGTTCGGTTCAACGTCTTCTGTCACTCCGGTACCCGTCTCCGTGCTTTTTTCGGCGGTGTCTCCTCCGTGTGTGCCACATTTAGAAAGTGAAAATCGAGTGCAGTCTGCGCCAGGTTGCCTCTGGGCGCTGCAGCTGAAAGTGAATTTGGACGGCAAGGGATTTCGGGTCTTGGACGTCCAATTCATCATTAACCATTATCCAGCGGTAGCCCGGGAATTCGGCTACTCGAAACCACTTCTCATTCATCGGCAGGAGGGCCCGGCATAAAGGTCCCAGCAACAATGGAGGCAGAGGAAGTTACAAAACTCGTCGATGGCGTGTACAGGGTAAGGTTTCTATTAATACTTGCAATGAAAATAGAAAATGGGGGCTTAGCTGTATTTGATCTTGAAATTCATACCTCTTAAAATGTTTTTTCTTAAATCGAAATATTTAATTTGAAACATAATTGCACACCGTCTACTCCACTTAGCTTGAGGTCGCAATAAAAACTTATGCAACCCCACTGACACCTAAATACAAGGCCGTTTCTATTAGCCATTTGCGACTAATTTCCAGTTACATTCAGCTAACGATGTGTACCCTTTTCGGAAAACAATTTATAACGTTAAATGTTTTCTTTTTGTAACTAAATTTATCGCCACACGCGATCTCCATAAGCGGCAGCCAAACGAAATTAAACAAAATTAATCTACAAAATGAAAACAAAAAGCCGTGACTTGAAAGTCTAGCTGGGATACCCTTGAAAATGAACCAATATTTTTAATGTCAATAATTATTGTTTATTCCTTATAAGTAGATAATAGTTAAGTGCAAAGGTTAGTGATAAATTCTGGATATATAACACAAAATTAGCCATCAAAAGATATACTTTAAAGAAACCTTTAAACTAACACTTGTAATTTTGATACCCGAAATCAAAACTTAATTTAACATTTTAAAGGCATTTAGTTTTTAATGTGAGTATTTTTGTTTTAAATGGTTTTAGCATTAGGTTTTATTGATACTTAAACAAAGTGCCCAGACATCGTAACAAACTTGAGTTCAAGTCTTAAGTACCTTTTGGAAAGGGTGTTTAAGCCTCGAAATCATAACCAGAAATACACAAAAATACTATATTTGAAGATAAAAATGGTAAAATACATTTGAAAGTGAATTTTTTCTTGTCGGTTGGGCTGCTGTGTAAATTCATAGCCAAATTTGGTCACGACACACGGTGCTTGTTTCTTGTTTCTTGATTTTTCTTTTTATTTTTTTCGGCATACATTTCTGCCCAAATACATCTAGCTTAGGCCTCTATATCCCACAAAGCAAACGAGTTCAATTGGGGATTTGATTTGTTTGTCTGCTTGAAAAAATTGCAGAAAAAAACCCCCAACGCGACGACAGCCGCCACGGCGACGACTCCGCCTTGAGAGTTTGGCAAGTTTTCGGCTTCTCTTTTCCAGAGGTTGGTTGCATCTGCCCGAAGTTGGCGGCTATTGCACATTTCGCGCATCTATTTCATTATGTAACTTTCGGTTGTTTTTTTTTCTTTCTTGGAAAACTTGCTGCCGCCGCTGGTTGTGGTTTTCTGCCGCCTGAAAATTGCGGAAACTTTGTTTTTGGCTTGCTTCCTTGGCTGCTGTTGCACATGGCTGCATTTTCGCGACCGCCATTTGCATTTTTCCCGCTCGTGTTTTTCTTTTTCCTCTTCTGTTCGCACTGTTATTGTTTATTTGCGACAATGTAAATCGAATAAATGGGCGCTGCTGCTGGCTGATTTAATTAGTGGCACTTGACAAACCCGAGTGCAAACGAAAGACTCAGGAAACGAACTCACTGCGACAGGAAAAAGATCTGAATTGGAATCTCAATGGCCGGGCATCAATCAACTGGAGTCACTTCCTCCTCGACGCATACCAGATTATGACTTAATTTCCACTGATTTATCCGCAGCCGCCGCCTTGGACCAGTCCATCAATCGATTTATTATATAAACATTTGATTTGCACACTTATACTATATTTCCACGCTGCATGGAGTTTGCCTTGTTTTGCTTAATGAATTGCCTGCCATTCGCCTTTCTGTCCGGGAGTGTGTGAATTCACTTCTGGGTTCGGTCTGTGCAAGTTCTTGAACGGGTTTTAATTAATGCGATACCATTCGGGTTTCGGCTGTCTCTATTCTAAACTCATTAGTGGACCAAGTTTGCTTATCTTTATTTTGGGTCGCGACTTGGCCTTTCTAAAATTGGCACACTTAACTGTTTTAAGGGGTTTACTTTATGAAGCTAAAATGGGAATTTTAGGGGCAGTTAGCCAAGCGATTAATTGCTTTCAATGCCAAAAATAAAGTGATATAATTTTAAATACAAATAAGAAATTAATCTAATAATGTTGTATTATTCATTATCATTCAGTTTTATTTATTAAAGTAAATTTGTTATGGTTTTAATATTATAAAATACAGATTTTATTGAGCTTACATTTATTGTTTATTTGTAGATTGTTAAAATCTTATTACCCCTTTTTGTGTCTTGATTTATATTTGCAAAAATATATAAGTTTATAGTTTTAAATATTTTTAAATGCTTATATAAATCCACCAGAGGCCTTGTAATTTATGAAACTCGCAGCTTAAGTTTTTGCTTGCAACCGTAATAAATCTTATACTCTGGTTAACGATAAATCTTGAATGGCAAACGAGTAAAGTTGCCTGAGAGATGTACTTAAGAGATGTTTGCAAAAGCCGCTTTCACTTTTTAAAGTTTTATCTGTGGTTTATCTGAGGCCAAAAATAGCTGGTGATTCTCTTGAAAAAAATGTAGAAATATAGTTTGCAATATTTGCAATTGTAAAAAATAAATTCAGAATTTTTACAGCTTGATAAATTAATTGACTTGGCTTTATGGTCCCTGAACCCATGGAAGTTCTACCGCCAACAGCTCAGCTACCCCACTATATATGTTCATTTTTTTTAAATAAAAACCACAAGCTACTTGAACACTGGCAATCAAGTTTCGGGCCGTCAAGTTAATTTCAAAAACGCATTTCAACCAAACAGCTGCCAGTGCCAGCCCGGTGGCGATGAATGCCTTCGGATTGTTTGTCACTCGCTTAGATTTATGGCACATTCCCCGCAACATAAATCGAAACCGAAGCCCCTGTGTGAGCCTGCCGCCAGTCGGGTTGGTTCGGCTTGGATTGGATCAGAATGACATCCAGCTGACCACACAAAAGCCAACCTGCCTTCTCCAGACGGGTGGAGAAGGAGAAGATGGTGGAGAAGTCGAGGTAGAAGGTGATGGAGATGTGGAAAGAGGAGAAGGTGGAGGCGAAGCCCCTCAAGAGTTGGCACCCAGCACGGTGCACTGCCACATTGTGGGCCGAAGGTGTCCAAAGTGCTGAGAAAAAGCGGGGAAATAAATTAAAATTGCAGCCACCTAGTGTCCACAGACCGTCTGGGGGATCGAGGCTGCCAGTGGCGACTGCGGACTTCGGACTGCAGCTGATTGCCATGTTGAAGGCATTTCTAAGGCTGCTGCATTAGAGGAGCCAACGCCACTCGGAACGATGTCACATCCCCTGGTCTGGGGGGGAATGGGTGCATCGCATGACCATGGCGAATGGAACTGGGTTAACGTCCGACTCGCCGGTGAGAAGCCCTACCAAGCCCACTGGGTCCATTTCCCAGATACCCTATTTGCTTAAGATGGGATGGTGAAGAGTTTTAGTAGTTTTAGTTTTTTTTGCAGTTTTATACTTTTTTATTTTTATAAAACTTTCCACCTAATTAAATTCGCTTTGTAAGTTCTTTATTCGACCCAAACAATTAGTGAACAAACAGAGTACATTTATATTTGTCATTTTTATATTTCCACAACTTGGCATGTCGTAACCCCATATACTAACCTATCCTCCATATCGTCAAGGACATCTAGTCTTCGCTGACAGAAAATTACAATTTCATTTGAGCTTGCCGTAGAACCAAGCCTGGGAAGAAGTCACGCAACCGAGAACTATCTGCGTTTAGCATTTTTCACGCACTTTGCGTTCATCTGTCCGGGGAGTGGATACTACTCACATGGCGGGGCAGGAGGAGGAGGAGGCGTGACTGGTTGCGCCTTAACGCCTTCGTTGAGGTTTTGTCAACAGTCGAGTTGGGTTTGACTTTGTGTTTGAGTCTCAGTTTGAGTTTGAGGTGTTGTTGCCGGCAAACCTGTTGCGTGTTGCTTTTTTGCATTTGTTGGTTTCTAATTGGCATAATTGCGGTTTACTGTTGCTGCCCCGGCTACGTGCTGCATTCCCGCATGCTCTGCGGTGGGTGTGTCTCCTGAATTATGGCCCAACCTGAAAGAGGCTCTCCAACGCCATAGCGCCTGTGCTGCTAAACCAAGGCGACACTGTGAAAAAAATAAACAACCTGCTGCACCTTTCTGTTGACAAAATACGATCTTGAAAATAGTGTTTACTAATTTTAAAAGTTTTAACTGGTTTTTAAATATCATTAAAATTTATACGTATATTAATACGGTCTAAAATATATTGTAAAGAATTTTAAATCAAGATCCTTGGCTTAAAAACACGGTTCCAGTACAATAAAATTGTGGCAAGATACCAAGTTGCTTCAAATAAATTCCTAATAATTTCGTAGTTTAATTTCTCCCTCTGTATACCGCCCAACATTCCGCCTCGTTGCTTTCCTAAGCAAATGGGTGGCTTTCGTGTTATGCTTTACATTTAGTCTCTGTTTTAATTAAAACAAAATTACATATGTGTGGCGCTCACTACTGGCGATTTATGTTAAGCGACGATTAGAGACCAAGTCACATGGGTTTGGGTTTGGGTTTAAGTTCGGAACTGGGGCTTGGAATCTGGATATACCAAGTGCTGGGCAAAGACTACCTCAATTAATTTTGGGTTAAGTGTTGTCTGTGGGTCGTAGATTTGCGGGCTTGATAAGCGATTGCGTCAGTTACAGGCCTGAGTACCGAGGGAGAAGGTGGTTAACTTGGTTAATTGCTGGATCGAACGAGCAGGAATTTGTTAAACAGTTTTGATTGCCAAATTTATTGCTGAAAATTAAATATTTGCAGATTAGGTGCGTTTTTTAAGGAAGGGTAATTTTTTGAAAATTTGTGCATTCCTTAAACCTTTTCCTATTCAATTTTGATTTCAATTAAGTACAAAACTTAAGTACTTTCAAGGGTATAATCAGTTTACAGATATATAAAATATCCAAATCGTGTGCTATTATGGCCTACTCCAAGTTCAATTCCAAGAGATGGATGGCTGCAACCACAAAATGAATTGGCCACAAAGCGTGTGTACGACAACGAAGCAATTAACATTGATAAACCCATAAATGCTGTACCTCAAACACACTTGAGTCTATCAAGTTATTTGGGTATCCGTGTCTATCTAAACAAAACGTATCTCTATCTAAGCCAGAAAAAGCTGCACTGAGGTCAGCCGAGAAGAGCCAAGAGCTGGAGATGCAGGCTAAATGCGAGTATCTGTATCTGAGAGTGGAGGCTCAAACTATATTTAAATCAGCCGGCTAGTAGTAGATCATAAAAGCAAACACTCGGGCGACAAGTTGAATCGTTAAACTGCTAAGACCTTGGGGGTCGAGTATCTAAGTATCTAAGTATCTCAGCCCGAGTGCTGGCCCCCGATCCATTCCCACGCCTCGCCACCGCATTCGCAGCCAATAAATTGACTCGTAGGAAAGCAAATAAAGTAAAAACCGGGGCGTAAACATTTGGCAATAAACCGCGGCACAAGCGGGGTGAACTGTTCCGCGCAGAATGTGTTGTTTACATACTGGCTTTTTGACATTTTGTTGCTAATTGCTTGACTCGGCCAAGGCACTCGGTAGTCAGTACTCGCAGTCTGTGAGTGCTGGGCTTTTGATCAGCTATTTTTTCTGGCGGAAGTGATTGGCCGTCAAAGAATTTCCTACCTATCACGGGAACAGTCATCAATTAAGCTTAGATAGATGCCAAAGATTTTGACTTTCAAAGAGTTGAACAAGGCAAACGCTTTGTGGCCAAAAAAGAACTTTGAATTTGGGTTTTTGTTTCGGTTTTGCGTGTTAAGTGCTCGGCATTGTCTGCTCGCAAAACAACTTCAGGCCAAGCCCAGGACCAATGTGTGGCTTTGTCGTATTTTCAGGTGTCAACACTCGCCTCTCCGATGAGGTCACCCTTCCCTTCCACATTTCACATGGCAATCGCTTCACGTCATCCATGGTAATGCAGCTTCAGTCGTGAATTGTATGCAAATCCCCCCGCACTCATGGGCAAAGTTGTAAATTAATTGTCGTTTGGCTGTTAATGTTTTCCGCAGCCCTAGATCAATTGAACGATCATATGACTCATATTTAGCTAAAAAAAGGTGTAATTCATATTTAAATAGCCTCGGCGATGAGGGAGTTCTGGCGATAATAAATCACCAATGTGCTAAGGCCAGAGAAATATGTGTACATAGGTGATTGATGATCTTTCTAGTTTGTTATTCGCTAACTTATACTAAAGTACATATGGTATATAATTGTATATATTATAAGAAAGTAAACTAGATTTTTAGGTCTTAGTTTTTTGGCTCATACTAATTTTGATAAAGTTAAACCCGCTTGTACTAATTGACTGTGATTAAACATAATTATGTAATGGCATTAATTAGTTTTCAATTAGCCAAGTCGCAAAAGCAGGTTGACACTCCTCATGAAGTCTATGAAATACAAATATTTTAATGTCAGACTAGATAAGATCTGGTTAAATCCAGTCTTTAACTACTTAAAAACGGGTTAGATATATAAAAATGTATAAATGATGTCTTCCTTATTTCGCGCTGAGTAAATATTTTACTAGCGACTGTAAAAGTTTGAAACCAATAAATTAAAACTTTATTTTAGTATGAAAAACAGTTAACTTGTTTTAATAGATCAGATTAGATTTAACTTTAGATAATGCTAAGTAAACTTAGAGAATTTCGAAATTTACATGACAGTATAAATGGAATATAGTATACTTTTCTCGCTGAATGGGATCTCTAGCATTTTTCTTAAGAGTACTCAGTCTTTATTCAGTTTCAACTTTCATTTACATTCAACGCTAAATCATAGATGAGAGATTGCTAAACGAGCAATTAGCATTACGAGTGCGAGTATGTTCGGTTGGCTACACGGAACTAATGATGTCGCTGGCTCTGACCACAACATTGTCTCGAATTAACTTATACAACAGACTTTTACTGCCAGAGGCAAGCAGGGAATAAACCATTACCAACTCGGGCGGGCTGCTGAGGAAATTGAAATGTTGGTTAGGCCCGCTGGTCTCTCATAAATTACATTTAATTAGCCTTGCGATAAGCAGGCACATGGATAAAGCCAAGCTAACGATGCCATCGATCTCCGATCTCCTCCATTGCAGAACATACTCGATCGATTCAATCCGGGAGCCAGGCAGCTGATCGCGGCGGGCAAAAGCTACCTCAAGGCGTTGCACGGTGAGTATGAGTACCAGTATGAGTGCCAGTGCATAACACCATAATCGACTGCTGCTAGTGGGTACAGCTAACTAATTTGCAATGCATTCCATGCCATTTCATGCAACAGGTGCCGCAACCGCCTCGCGTCTATTCAATGAAGCATTGGCCAAGATTGCGATGAACGCCCAGCAGAGCGGAACGGGCGATATTGGTAAGAGTTTCTGGGCCAAAAATAAATGCAGGCTCCTTATAACTCCCGCTCATCCTATTGAAGTTTATTTTTATCCTGCAATTTTGTTAATTTTTTCGCTCAGGTTCGGCTTTGATGAGCGTTGTGAATGTCAACAAGGAGATACAGGAACAGCAGATGAATATTGTGAGTATACTAAATTTGATGTAAAAAATATTAAAAATATTATTTTCTAAATATTAAAAAACAATGACTTCAATTGATCCCCTTTGAATTTGATCCCTTGCTTAATACTTAATAATTCAATCACTTTAAAAAATTGAATCTTAAACACATCTTCTCCTATGTCCTTACAGCTAAAAGCCTTCTACGTGGATCTACTGGTGCCATTGGAGACGAATCTGGAGAAGGACACGAAGGTGGTGCAGCATGAGCAGAAGAAATTCCTGCAGCAGCACAAGGTGCGCATGGAGAGCTACCAGAAGGCCGTCTCCACCATGAAGAAGCAGCGCAAGAAAAAGGCCACGCCCGAGAACACCGAAAAGGAACTGAGGGTGAGCTAAGGATAATATGCACAGGCAATATTCAGAACCCTCTAAAAAAAAACATTTTCCCACAGAGCTTGCAAGTGCTGGAGGACCAGAAGAAGAAGCTGGATACGTTCTGCGATCAGAGTTACAAGAATGTGAGTTCATTGGCTACACAGAGGGAAATTAAATAACTAAAAAATGATGTAAACTTTGATAAGCTTTAAAAACTTGGAATTAAACTACATTCTAGTTAAATTCTTATTAATATGATTATTTTATAAAAATTGTAAATATAAATTTTTTAATTCACATAATTTTCTTCTATGTATGACTTTTTGCTCTTTCCCACTTCCGTTCCGGCGAAAAGGCCATGACACAGGAGCGGCGACGCTATGGATTCGTCTTGGAGCGCCAGTGCTCCATCGCCAAGCACTGGATGGCCTACCACACCACCGGCAAGACGGTAATTGATAATAATTTCGAAAATTGGCAAGAGATTGCCGCTTCTCGTGAGATCATTCCCCCGGCCGCGTACGAGAGCGGCTACGGCAGCAGCAGCAACGGCCACCAGAACATCAGCGGCAACATGCGACGCGTGGTGAGTCATTCTCTCCGCCCCATCAGGGCGATCCAAATCGATCCGATCCTATCAAATTGGGCGCTAACCACTGTGTTAACTGCTATGAAACTTCTTGTTCATGAGCTTCATGGGAGAAATCATTGAAATTTTAAGGGATATTGAGATTTAAATTGTGAAATTAGAAAGATCCTAAGGAAATATTTCAGAAAAGTATCCTGTTTTGTAAAATAAAATTGATTTCTCTAACTCTATTTCTTTATTTAATTTTTTCCAGGAGCGTATCAAGGACGGAGACGATGACCAGCTACAAGGCCACGGCGCCCAGCTGAAGAAGTCGCGCAGCATCGATGCCCCCTACGGGGATATGCGTACTCTCCACGAGCGTGAGAATATCTCCGGAATGGGCGGAGCCGGGTCCTCACACTACGCCCAAAACTCGCTGCCCCGCGCCAAGTCCGACTTTAATTTGGCTTTGGTGGGCACTGGGCCGAGCTCAGGTAGGAATTAATTAACTATTCCATTAAATGCTCCCCTTAAAAAAATTATTTTATATGTCATAATTCTTTTAAACAAAAAGCCCAGAGAATGAATTTAATTAAATTATATTTGAAAAGTAGGTATTCATAAATATTTGATATAGAAAATGATTCTTTAATTTATTTTTAAACTATTTGCTAGCTGTATTTTTATTTAAGAGAATATTTTTCAATTCAGTGTTATAAAGCAAACAAATAATTTAAATATTTTAAACTACGCCTAATTTTCATAATAATAATACAATAAAATGAGCAAAAACAAAGACAACATTTCAAAAAATATCTAGAGCAATACAAGAAAACTATATATTGAATATTTTGATTGATTAACCACATTCGCTTTATAACTATCACAGAAAGGAGGAATCCTTTTTTCTTCAAAAATCTAACTTATCTTTTAAATTTCTTTTTCACCTTTTCTAAGCATTTGTAAAAGTTTAAAGAATTTCAAAGAATTTGCAAATAATTTTTTAAAATAGAAAAAAGCGAACATGTTTTATTTACATTGCAAATTAAAACTTATAAATAATTCTAATTATAATAAATAATTAATTATTATAACCTTATCATTGCTTGGCAGGCAACAAACACAAGATCATTGAGGAGCAGCTGGCACCTTTGGGCGACGACCAGCGCGGCGATCAGCGGCCACTGGTAAAGGCTCTATACGCCTACATGCCCTCCGGGGAGAACCAGCTGTCCTTCGAGGAGGGCGACCGCATTGCCCTGGTGGGCGGCAAGGCCAAGGGCTGGCAGTTTGGCGAGAATCTGCGTACCCAGCACTTCGGCTGGTTCCCGGTGGCGTACACCAATGCAGAGTCTACGGAATCCTCGGCCTCTGGCGGTCGGCGCTACGAAAATATGTTGATGAGCTACGAGCGAAATGGTGGTGGATCGGGCTCCGGTTCTGGGGCAGGTGGCCTACGAAACTACCAGCAGCAGCAGCAGGACTACGAGGCCCAGCTGGAGCTGATGGAGAGTCACGAGGCCACGTACCGAAGGCGACGCAACCACAGTGCCGAGGAGTCCTCGCCCACGCGAATGTTTGGTGACACCATCAAGCAGCAGAAGAAGTATCGCGCCGGCTCTGGAGCTAATCCACGTCCAGGTCCGCCACCAACGCTGCCCGCCCCCGTGCCAGTGCCCAGTGGACAGCAGAGCCAGTCCTCCCGAATGCTAAACAGTTCGCAGAGTTTCTGCGCCACCAATGGTGGCGTTCCGTCGGCGGTGGAGAGACGCAAGCAGAAGTTATTGAACGGTGTCCAGGTAAGGAATACATTTGGATTGATTTTAGGGGAGTTTATTTAATGATTTTCTTGGCAGAGCCATCCTTCGGGCAAGTCCGGAGTTGCCGCGAAGACCTCGCTGCACAGCAGCAATGACAGTGGATTCGCCAACGAGCCACCGCCACAGCCGGAGGTGGACTACTCCGATGAGGAAGCAGCCACACAGAGAGTCCCAATACGGTAGGTTTAGTAGGAATAACTATGGCTTGGAGAGCAAGGATAAAGTAATCCCTCTTAGAAAACTATTAAGCAGATATATTCACCAGTAAAGTCCTTGCTCTTCAAGCCAAGTCGCAGCATCCCGCTTTTGCTATCTATTTGTTGTGACTAATTCTAGCATTTACCATTGCCATTCGGTTTTTTCTGATTCTTGCCTGATTTATAGTGCCATTAATTAATTTAATTTATTTTCATTTGCTTTTTTCCGTTCTGATTTGATTTCATGTATCGCCATTTATGCTCTGTTGCCATCCTTTGTGTTAACCACCCAAAATTGCATCCCGAAAACACACACTCGAAACCCACCGATACCACCAACACCACACAACCTAAAAACACACAACCAAATACACCCCCGAATCTACAAAAACCAGACGAAGGGCGGACACTAATTCGCACACCCACACGGTGCCCCGGGATGTGGCTTCGTGGACATTGAACCGAAATTTCCGGAACAGCGTGGATAGCCAGATCGATGACAAAAGCCTCCATCGGCTGAGCCGGCAGAGTGGAGCGGGCAAGATGCGTTACGACCTGATTGCCTCCGACGATGAGATCCTGCAGGCCTCCAGTGCCGGTTTGAAGCGCACAAAGTCCTTCTGGAAGTTTGGCGGTGGGCGTAGTGGCGAGGATATCCTGGCTGGCATGTCCTTGTGGCAGCACCGCGACTTGGTGGCGGCTCCCAATCTTGAGGACATGCGCGACCGGGAGGACTTGGAGCGGCGTTCGGATGAGGAGCGCAACGGCACGCTGACCAAGTCCCACAACTCCAACTCATCGCAGGAGAAGCCAGGAAGGGGACGAAAGGACAGCCTGACCAGCACCGAGCCCTACGGGGATGAGGATGAGAATCTGTACGGTGTGAGTCCACAACAGCAGCCACAGCCGCAGAGGAGCAGCTATACGCCCAAGTCGCGCATGAAGATAATGAAAACCATTGAAATAGACATCGAAGAGCCGACGGAGAGCGAGCGAATGAGCACCATGCGGCGTGGCCAATCACAGGAGCAACAGCAGCTTCAGCAACAGCAGCATCGCAAGCTGGACAAGCAGGCCTCGGCCGGAGCAGGATCACAGCACAAGTCGCAGACTCTGAGCCGCTCCAAGCCCAGCCAGCAGCAACAGCAGCAGCAGTTCCCCCAATCCACGGACGAGGGGGAGAGCGATGAGCATGGAACCCTGAAACTAAGCGATGTGAACAACTTCTTTGACGAGGGGAAGGGTAAGAGCCATGGTCACGGTCATGGCCACGGACTGGTCATGAAGACGGTGAAGCGCCAGGACATACTTAAGCAATACTACACCAGTGAGGACGATGAGGAGTCCGATGCGGAGCTGAAGTCAACCAGCTCTGACCCGTACGACTGCATAGTTATCAACGATCACCTGGTGCGCAAGGACGACAAGCTGCGCCGCCACCACCAGCAGCACCAGCAGATGGAGTTCCACACCTTCCGCTCCTCCACGTCCACCACGGCAACCAACACGCTGAAGAAGGGCTCCTCGAAGGAGCAGGACAGCACCTTGACCCGCAATTCAACCGCCAGTTCGGGCGCCCCAACGGCCACCATTCTGCCGCGCACCCGCCTCCTCAAGTCATCCAGCTCCTCCGGCAACAATATCAACAGCAGTGCCACACTGGAACGGAACTCAAAGAGCCTGGCGGGCAACAAGAGCTACGGCCCGTGGTACGACTTTTGGGATCAGGAGCAACATGGAATCACAGGCCAGAAATCATCTAGTGCCAAGCTGAAGTAAGGAGAGACCAGAGTACAGGATGACCATGGAGTTTCGCCGTCTTCTTACAGGATAAGAAAATGAGCAGAGAGTGTGGGAGAGTGAGAGAGCGGAAAGTGGATGAGCTGCAGCGGAAGTGTTGACAGTAAACCCCTTACCTTATCCCAAAATCCTTTCCAGTTGCCTTGTATTTTTTTGTTAAACTTAAGCCAGAGTTACCCTGTAAAATGATAGCCTAAGTCAAGCAATGTTTCGTTTGTTCTATGTAAATATCTTATATTAGTTTAAAAAGGTACTTAAATACCTGTGTGGGTGAACTGGGCAGAATGTCAGAGGAAACTCCACAGTACAAGGACCTCTTCTAGCAGTTAGAGTTTCGTTGCCTGAACCCATACTATACACAAATCATTAAATTTAATTTTTTTAAGAACTGAGCTTGCGCCCCATTTCATTTTTCGAAATTCCCCAAGTAATGAGAATGCAATTTGATTTTTCTTAGCAGGCGCGGTATTTACCGCAACTATTCCATAGGTTACTGACCTGTAGCGATTCCGTGTCTCCCAGCTAGCCCCACCATATCCCGTATTAGGTTGAGTTTTCCGCCGTAAGTAGAGGTGTCCCTCACATCGTAGCGATTTGGAGTCACCAGGGCCACACTCCTTATCTGGACGAGTCCTTGATCTTTTTGCAGAGCCTCTCAGTTCGCCACCGTCAAGTTGCGGCATACCAAGACCAACGACCGATCGGCTCCGATGATCTATCGGAGTGTGAACAAGTAGCAACGACAGCAGCGGAAGGTGGAGTTCTCCGTGTGACCGGGAGTGGTCACCAGAAGATGAGATGAACCCAAAGCTCCAGCCACAACCGTCCACTTTACACACGACACAACATTTTATATAGCGCCCAGATATATAGTAAAGGCATTATCAGTTAGTACTTCCAGCAGCCTGGATTTTGGTAGTCATTAAGTCGTACTGTTTGTTAAACATTCTGTTTTGTATGTACTTTTATGTTAAAGTTCGAAATGTATGTATATTCAAATACCATAATAATGAATAAACCTTTTTCATTAAAACGGAAATTACTTTTACTCTGGGTGTTAAGGAAAAGCACTAATAGCAAGGAATTGGCTACCATTCCTCTCCATAAGTGACTATCACGCTGAGTGTGATGCTTGGAGTTTTTAACATTAAATCTTTATATTAAGAGTTTTTAATAAATTAAAGTTTTGCGATTGGGTTATTTGAAATCGAAGCCAAAAAATAGTTTTTTCAATTCGGAATGCCTTTCCTGTTAGTTTTTATTAGGTAACAAAGCCTAGATATTGTATAAAAAATTGTTTAAAATGAAAATTTCAAATTTTGGACCATTAATTATAATTTGTTAACGTCTGTTTCTTATGTTTTTTGTTAATTATAATAACTTTATTGTCGAAGCGGAAAATACATCACCTAAAAAAGACTAAATATTTGCATTCTTCTTACAAAGTTACAAAAAAAGCTTTTATGAGTTTGTTTTTATTATTAATAATATCTAATATATATATATATAATATCTTGTAGCCTCCATATTAAGGATCTGAAAAATAATGAACCTTTGTTATATATTAACAAACGGGTAAAATTAAAAACAGAAAGGGTGTTTCAAGTTTGCCAACAAAATAAAGCATGCTTTCTTGTTTTTATTCAAAAATATTTTTATGTATTTTAAATTTATATTTCACAAAAACCGTTACTTTTCATTACGACTACCCCTAATGTTTTTGGTATTTCCTGAACTAAGTTAATACCAGATCTTATGGATGGGCGACGCGTTAGTGCATTCCCACGCCTTGCCGGTTGGCTTGGTCCAAAAATAAACAAATCCAATTGGACTATTTAAGCTTTCTTGAAGCCGGATGCGGATATATCCGTTCGGCCATGAACGGATCCTGGAAGGTGGTGCTGCCCGTGGGCTTTGTGCTGTACAGCCTGCCGCTGTTCCTGCGCGTCAACGGCACCTCGGACTACGTAATCGACGAGGAGTTCCACATTCCGCAGGGCTTGGCCTTTTGCCGCAAGGAGTTCGATGTGGTAAAACCAAACAAAGGATCAGGATCAGGATGTTTAGTTTTATTCAAGGCTTTCTCCTTTTAGTGGGACCCAAAAATAACCACGTTTCCGGGCCTGTACCTCATCGCCCTCGTTCTGAGTCCTTTTAACTTGTGCACGGTGACGGGTCTGCGGCTGCTGAGCTTGGCCGGCGCCGGATTCAACATCCTGCTGCTGTACAAGATACGGCGGCGGGTTTTGGCTGGCTCCGGGGGCAACTCGTACGCAGCCCACGAGGCTATCACGCTGTCCGTGCTACCGCCGCTCTACTTTTTTGGTCATCTTTACTACACGGACACCCTGTCGCTGACCATGGTGCTGCTCTTCTACAACTGCTGGCAGCAGGAGGCACACCTGCCGGCGGCCGTCTTCGGGGCAGCCAGTGTGCTCATGCGGCAGACGAACATCGTGTGGGTTTGCATGGGCACTGGAATGACTGTGCTGGACACCTTGGTGCAGCAATGCGCCCGAACTAGGACGATGCCGAAGGGAAATATCCGGCTTTTCAGCAAAGAGGTGGGCATTACCTTTTGGTTTTTCCATTTCTAAATTAAGTTTCCTTTCAGCTCTGGCTGCAACTCTTTAGTAGCCCCCAACTGCTGTGCAATTGCATCCTCAGCATCTTGGCCAAGTGCTGCTTTTACGCCTCCATCATATTGCCCTTTGTGGGATTCCTTTGCATCAATGGTTCCATTGTGGTTGGCGACAAGAGTGCCCACGAGGCCACCGTTCATCTGCCGCAGCTTTTCTACTTTGCCATCTTTGCAGCTGGCTTTGGGATATCCAACACCATGCGACAGTTTCGCCCGGCTATAGATTTAATTCGGCGAAATCCTGTGCGCTCTGTGATGGCCTTGCTGCTGATCCTGCTGGTGGTATATCTAAATACCGAAGTGCATCCTTATCTTTTAGCTGACAACAGGCATTACACCTTCTATGTGTGGAGCCGGCTTTATGGCCGCTTCTGGTGGTTCCGCTATGCCATGGCCCCGGTCTACCTTTTCGCCATTTGTGTGCTGTTCTGCGGTCTCCGGCACATGCCGGACAGCTTCAAGCTAATGTTTCCCCTCAGCCTGGTGCTGGTGCTGTGCTTCCAGCGGCTATTAGAGCTGCGTTACTTCCTGGTGCCCTACATCCTCTTCCGACTAAACACGCGGCACACGAGAAAGGGCCTGGCCGAGTGGCTGGAACTGGGCGCCCACCTGCTGCTCAATGTGGCCACTTTTTACATATACTTCACCAAGGAGTTTTATTGGCAGAACTATCGCACTCCTCAGAGGATCATCTGGTAACTGAAAACATTCCTTGTAAATTTTAAAATAAAAAACGTGTTGGCATTTTCAATATTGCTTTTTATTCGATGCATTGCTACTTGAGTAAGAAATCTCTCTACGTTTTTGTTATAAAATCAGAGCAGAGTTTCTATTTGATATTAATTATTAAGGTGGTTAGTTTATAAATATAAAATTGTAAGGATTAAATGGACTTTCGGCTGACTGATTTGATATGGGACGTGAAAAATCATCTTAGATTTGAAATCCAAGGAAAAATAAATATTTTAATTGTATTTTTTGTATGAATTTTAAGTACAGATAACCACCTTAATGCTTGTATAAAATGTGTTTATATAAATATGTAAAGTCTTAAGAGCTAGCAAAATGGACTTCGTTAGATAATACTGCAGATAAAATCGTAAACACTTTGAGCATGCTGAGTGAGAACCTACACAATAATATATATATATAATTAAGGACAAGAAAATAATGCTGATCGCGTTGTTGTTGTTGTTGAAAAACTAGGCAAGAAATGCAATGCTACTGACTAAAATCTAAAATGCTAATAAAATGAGCACACGCACTTTGCAGTGCTGGCAAAATCGGATCGGGGATCGAATCTCCGCTTGGCACACAACCCAAAAATGAAAAGCGTTTGCCTAATCAAAGGCCACCTTGCGGGTAAACGAGGTCAGGGATGAGATTTCGCTGGGATTCGAGTCGGAGGGCAGGTGACTAAACTCAATTTCCTCACTGCCAGCCGAAGCTACAATGTTCTCATTGGACTGCGTGGTCTCGTCGCTGTGATGCATGGTCGGCCACTGCTTGTGGCTGGGCGCATACAGGATGAGCAGGGCGAAAATATAGATATTCCACATGCCATAGACGCCGGTCAGAAAGGCGGAGGTCAGCTGAATCTCCACATTCTCATTCCACTGCCACTGGCCCTCGGCCATTTGACCCATGATAAAACCGGCCACGGTCAGAGCGGCGCACAGCAAGGTGGCCAGCATCAGAAATTTAAATCGATAGATGAGACCTGAAATTAGAAAAAATATATTTACTTTGAACAAACAACAAATATATGAGAAATATGTGGGGAACATACGAGGAAGGAGCTGGATTTCTACAAAAGATAAATGAGATAGAAAACGTAAACTAATGAGCTAAATTTCTAAAAAAAATGTTCAAAAACTCACCCTCATAATGCAGTCGCCGGGCCTGGGACATGGATGGCAGCGAGGTGCGCTTGTCTCCTATGTTTCTAAACACCTTCCAGATCATGTAGCACAAAAAGAGAAAGTATATGGCAGCGGATAATCCAGCCAGCACAATGAAAGTCATGGCCACCTTGGCGCCCAGTGGAGTGGTCCAAATGGAGTAGAAGGGATTCCTTAGCTGCACGCCCCTCTCGCAGATGTCAAAGACAAACAGGGAGATGCAGCCAACCACCACGGCGGAGAGATGCTTCCAGTAGCGCGATCGAATAGTAGACTTGTTGGGCGCATCCTGGATGAGCATGTGCTCGCCGGCAAAGACCAGCCAAAAGGAGAGCAGCATGGCATAGAAGATGCCCTGGCGGATGTCACTCAACAGCAGCATGTAAGGCATCTCCACGGCCAGGGATAGGTACTCCAGCGGCAGATTGAGGAAGGTCAAGGCGCCTCCCAGATAGATCAGCATGTACTCAAGCAGAGCCGGCGAGCGCTGCAGCAGGTGGACCCGTCGCCAGAACCAGATCATGATGCCCACCACAAAGGGAAATAGCACCGTTTTCAGCAACAGCCAGATCTGGGTGAAGCCTCCATTCTGGTGGATAGCCGTCAGCGTGAGATCGTGCATGTGGCCAAACTGCAGGTTCATCTGCCGCGGCGTGTCCAGCGGGAATCGCAGGTTGAGCAGGTAGAAGCTGTGATGCAGGGCGCCCAGCTCAAACAGGGGGATCATGTCGCAGGAGTACAGCGTCTCCGTGGAACCCACATGTGCGGTGACACAGTCCAGGTATCGGTGTTCCACCCCATGTGCATACAACTTCCAGGCATTGGCAGGATCTCCCTTGTTGCGGTAGGCCAGGCGTATGTCAATGGTCAGCTGCAGCTCCCGCGGCGGCTCGCGCAGCTCCGACGAGGAATCGTAGCCGAACTCCACCTGCAGCACCCCGATCAGATTCTGCTGCCAGCGGGAGTAGTCCAGGTCGCGTTGCTCGCGGGGCAGTGGCATCTGGAACACGTGCACTAGCTCGTTGGCCATCTTCATGGGATCCCGCTCCACCTCCTCCCGCACCACCGGAGTGCAGGCGCCAGCACCGCGTGAGTACAGCAGGAAGCCGGTGTCGTTCTGACGGGTGTGATCCTCGCGACACAGCGATCCCAGCACGGTCACATGGCCGGCGGGCAGGGGGGCGTAGAGACCACCCAGCAGGAAGCACAGCACTTGGCACAGCAGCAGGCTGGCCACCAATATGGACAGCTTGCGGCCGCTCAGGTTCTCCAGTATGGTGCCCGACATCCTGATGAATTCAGCGTGTGGAGTGGAGCTGCCTTGTCTCTGGTTCGTTGCCCCGCGTCGCGTCGCGTGGGTGGGTCCAATGTAAACAATTGCTGCACTTGTAAATGGAACTTCAAAGGCGCCGCCTCGGTTTGTTTGGAAAAAAATTCTAAAATGGTCTGGGTTTTTGTTGTTCTTGATAATATTATCGATATTTTTCCTGAAAATTATACCGAAATCGCGATATTTTCCGTCATATTTTTTGTTATTTTCTCCTTGGTCACTCTGAATTTCAGTTAACAGAATTTTCTGTTAACGAGAGGCTAACATAATTTTGTCTATGGAATTCCCCAGAATGAGAGTAACAGAATTTTCTGTTAAAACAGAGCTCTCCTAGAGGTGGAAGAACATCGATGTTGGCATTAATGTTATCAAAACATCGATATTTTCCCTGAAAATGATATCGAAATCGCCATTTTTTCCCTGAAAATGATATCGAAATCGCCATTTTTTTTGATCTGGTACTTTCGGTCCCAGCGACCAAAAGTACCAGATCGTTGAAATTTCGCCCTAAAGACCCGGTCGGTAAAGCAGTTCCGACTGAAATCTTGCACCTTGTTACCGACCTCTCAAACAGCTGATGCGTATCCACAGGTGGTCCCAACAGCTGATCAGGTGACTGCAGCGGGCGGAGGAAAAATGCGACATTTCCAGGTGAGACCCTTCAAGATTGGATCAAATCTGCGTAGTTAACCCCGACAACCTTTGTCCTCCTAGCGTGTGCGAGGGCTGCTGAGCCTGGGCAGCAGGAACCTGGTGCGAGAACTCAGTGCGGGCAACTCAGAGCGGGCTCGGAAGAATGGCCTTCCCCTGGTGCGGCTGGCTCTCCTGGCGGTTGGTGGCGGTGCCCTTGGCTACGACGGCATCGTCAACGACTTTACATACTGCGGCGCCTCCGTCCGCTTTGTGCGCTCCCTGAAAACCGCCGGATTGATAGCCGCCGATTACATGCAGTTGAAGGAGGACGATGCGGAGTACGAGTCCAAGCTGAAGGCCATCCACCAGAAGAGCGCCGAGCGCCTGCTGGAGACGTGCCTGCTGAACGGCGGCTTGTACATCAAGGTGGGCCAGGGATTCGCCGCCATTAACCACATCCTGCCCGTGGAGTACACCAGCACGCTGTCCCAGCTGCAGGATAGCTGCCTGCCCACCAGCAAGGCAGATGTGCAGAAGGTATTCCGCAAGGACTTTGGCCAGCTGCCCGAGGAAATCTACAAGGAGTTCGACTACCAGCCTGTGGCGGCTGCTAGCTTGGCGCAGGTGTTCAAAGCCAAGTTGTCCAGCGGCGAACAGGTGGCCATCAAGGTGCAGTACAACGATTTGCAGAAGCGCTTCGTCAGCGACCTGGGCACCATCATCTTCCTGCAGGACATTGTTGAGTTCATTTTCAAGGACTACAACTTTGGCTGGATCCTGAATGATTTGCGCAAGAATCTCGTGCAGGAATTGAACTTTGTGCAGGAGGGCCACAATGCCGAGCGATGCGCCAGGGACATGAAGAAGTTCAGCTACGTGCATGTTCCCAAAGTCCACTGGTCGCATACAAAAACGGTGAGGATATAGCTATAATTTTGACCACCAATGTATGTTAGTTGTTGCCTATTTCAGCGTGTCCTTACCCTGGAGTGGATAGACGGGTGCAAGATCAGCGATCTGAAGACCATAGAAGCCCAGAAGCTCAGCTTAAAGGACATCGATGTCAAGTTGTTTGATACTTTTGCCGAACAAATCTTCCACACGGGCTTTGTTCATGCCGATCCGCATCCTGGGAACAGTAAGTCGTCTCATTTTTATATTTCTTTAGAAGAAACCAGCTAACTTACTCTCCATATTTCCAGTCTTTGTGCGGCGCAATCCCAAATCTGGGCGAGCGGACATCATTCTCCTGGACCATGGTTTGTACGAAGAGCTGCCCGAAAATGTCCGTGGCCCGCTCTGTGAGTTTTGGGAGGCCACAGTGCTGCGCAACGAGGCCAAGATGCAGTCAGCCGCCGAGAAGATTGGAATAGCCGACTCTATGCGCTTTGCCGAGGTGCTTTTTCAGCAGCCCATTCGGATTCGAGGCGGCCGTATCCGGGGAAAGCTTTCGCAGGAGGATATCGATCATATGCAAGAGATAGCCAGGAAGAACTTTGAGCATATTATGGGCACTCTCAAGGAGATGCCCAGGAGTATGTTGTTTGTGGTAAGAATTACTCGAAGGACTTGTACTTTAATTTATAATTTTTTAATCAATAAATCTAATTCTGAATCTAATCTTTCAGGTGCGCAACCTCAACACCGTAAGAGCCATAAGCCACCATCATGGAGATGTGGTAAATCGACCCCAAGTCATGGCTCGCTATGCCCAAAAGTGTCTCTACATGCAGCACAGTCGTCGCTCACCGCTGCAATACATCCGATGGCTGAGACGTCGCATTTATTTTGAATACTGTCTGTTTGTGTCCGCCTTTAAGCTGCGTCTTTTGGATTGGTATTTTAATGTTCTTTATCTAATGGGTCGTGCTCCTGCCTCGGCCAGGACCGTGATGAGCGATATGTTGACACCACCAACAGACCCAAATATGCTGAGATGAGTCCCTGAATCACCAATGCCTTTTGTACTCCTAAAAGTTAAGTTTTAATATGTGTTTTTATAGGAAAATTCAGGTATTGAAAGAACTCTTATTTAAATCATTCTAAAATTTTTGTAGTAGAGAAATTATCTTTTTTATAGAGGCTATTATTGGAGTTAATTGAGGAGTTGTAAAATAATTGAAAGTTGTGATGGGGTTATTATTTCAGTTGGTGTAGGATTTTATAACCGATTTGTATTTAAGAATATAGTCATAAATATAAGAAAAGGGTGGAAATAAATATAAATAATAATACAATAATTACTTTAAAGTCCTTTAAAGCTTCCCTTTGCTACCCTAATGGTAATGATCACTCCCCCAATCCCCTCGAGACTTTGCAAATCCCTCCCGAATGCGGTATTAAGTTCAAGTGTGCATGCCACGTCTGGAACTTTAATAAAATTGCAGGTGACTTGCCCAAGGTTATAACCAGCCAGACAGCCAATCAGTCAGTTATTGGGCCACTTTCACTTCCATTTAGGCCCTCCCAAAAATTCAACAAATCAATCGGAGAGCATGAAACACGACGTGTGTGCTGTCTAAATTAAAAAAAAATAACGCCTGAACAATACTGCGGTGGCCTCTCTGGAATGTCTTTCCGGGTGTATCATTGGAGTATTAACACCCAGTAATACACACACGAAGGCTCAGGTAAGTACAGCTGTTCCTGCCCCGAAATAGGCACAAATGGGCGTCAACTACATATTTCCGGTTGTGTGGAGCCCCCTGACAGGCTGCAACATGCCAGATTCCACCTATGACCAAGCCCATGTCCCTTTATCCTCTCTCTCTCTCTCTCCTGTCCCAGCACCCATCTCGCCAGCCCGCCATCACACTTTCACTCCTTGAGCCACATACATCGAGTTTCGTGTGCCGCACACAGAACTAAATTCAATTCAATTTCATTTAAAGTTACTTTCGCTGACTGACAGACAGCGAACGACCCTCTCAGCCTAAGCCCGAGGCCTAGGCACAGTGGGTTGGAATTTGGAAGGTCCTTTTACCAGTTAGCCTTTGCTATAGAAGCTCTAAAATCTATTTTGAAGGTTTCAAAAGATTATATATTTAGTTCCAAAAATAGCTTTTGATTTCTGTGATTACCTCTTAATCAAAACCTCTTTCATTAGGATGTAGTTGTATTATTTTATCTATATTAAATTTACATTTTACCAAAAGGGTTTACCTTCTTGTTTATCCGCTCCACTGTCCTTTAGTACCACCTGACTGACTTCTGCTTAGTTGCGCATACGCCCCGTGCGCCCACGACTAAATATGAAATTAAAAATCCATGCTGAAGTGTGAAATGCCTTCGAGCTGGCTGACTGGAATGGCGGCTGTCTGTCGTTCCCTCTACCTCCGATCCCGGCTGAGGCTTAAGCTAGAGCTCGAAACCGTGCTCGTCGAGAAATCATTCGCCTACGAGTCGCAGAGTGGTGCAAAGGTGCCTAGCGGAAACGGAGCTCAGTGCCTAATTAGAAAAAAGAAAATGAACAAAGAGTTCATCACGCAGGGCGGCACGCCCATAACCGCCGATTTGGCAACGGTAATCAGAAGATCCCAGTATATCGGGACCGGCCGCGATCTGATCTTGCTTTCGTTTAGGATTTGCGGAATCTAGTTTTTGGCACCGCCGCCATTCCCATGCGGGCCGAGTGGCTGCAGACGTCCTTTGTCTTTGGAGCGCCCAAGGAGGAGCTGGCCTATGGCCTCCGTTCGCCCCGTAATGCCACCCGAGGGCTGCTGTCTGTCGTCCAGGGTTTTGTGCTCAAGTATCTGCTTTTCGCCCGGAAGACCACCCGCGCCGCTTCGCTTACCGAGTGCGTTTCCTTTAGGGGTTTTGAAACCTTCCGGTTTCATTTCCGGTCTAATTGAGTGGGAGTTTATGTGTGTGTGGGTTGTTTTGTGAGCATTTGTGTGTGTGTTTTCCTTTCAGTCCGCTATTGGCCACCGCGGAGATGCAGCGCGAGGCTCTCTTCTGTGCGCTACTGGAGATCCTGCGCACCATTTCGGACAAGGGCAAGGTCACCATGGTGCTGCCTTCGGAGGATGAGGTGTTTGTGGACCACAGCGCCTGCTATTTCCACGATTCCGTCACCGAGAAGGTAAGTGCGATGCCATTGCATAATGGAAAAACTATTACAAGAGAAATATTTCTTCTATTTAAAAGTGAAAATGTTTTTAAATTTATTAATAATTATATGTATAATTAATTATTCCAGCTTTATGTTTTCACCCTTTCCCCCAATGAGGAGCTGGAATATTTTATGAAGCGAAATTTCAAATACGTAAGATCTAGAATATTTAATTATGAGTTGTACAGTCTTTTGATCAAATAGTTTGCGTTTAAACCGCCCTAAAGTTTACAGAGGAGGAGACCCCGGGCACCCTGCTCTTCCTTTACAGCGCTGTCCTCACGCGATCCATGGGAAAGTAAGATTAACCCCAAGTGTCTGTGTGTGCGAAGGCATTTCCTTTTCCAGAAATAAGTCTAATTATCCATTAACATTTACCTTTTGGCCGGCGAATACTTTTAAATGCTTTGCAGAGTTCGCACCGATCTGGACTGCTCCAAGGGGTCGCCCCTGACGTCGAGCAACCACGAGGAGGGTTCCCTGATGATTGTGACCCTGCTGCTGACGGGACGTGCCACGCCCTATATACACAATGGAGTCGTCAATGTGGGCGATGAAAGTAGCTATGTGGGTGCCTAGAAGCTGGGTAAGATTCTTCGATGGCAATGGTTTTTGTTTTGTGCTTCCAGGCGGTGCCACAGTACGGAGTTCTTAAGCGCTGCATGATTGGTCTTTTGCTTTGGGACATAGAATCCGCCAGTGTAAGTTAATATATTTTAATAATATTAGTAATTTTATCATCTAGCCAAGTAAAATGTAATGCGTTTTTTGGCTGGCTTACATTTTCCCCATTTATAAACAGGCTGCAGTGAATCAGTCGCGCCAACCGGGCTCCCGTCTGAAGACGCCCAACTATCCCATCTGGATAACCAGCTGCACGGGACATTATGGCGTAATCTTCAACAAGAATCCGGATCTGCTGCGCAACTACCATGCCGAGTCGCGCTTCGATGTCAACTACTACAGCTGTTCGGGTCATCAGATCCTAATGACGATCGATAATCGCACGTACAACGAGCAGGCATTGGTCATGTTGGAGCGGCAGCCAATCACGCCGGAGAGTACCTCAATGTCCGGGAAGTCGGCCGGAAAGGAGGCGGAGACCTTGTCATCGCCATCTGCTGGCTCCGGAGGAGGTGCTGCTGCCGGCGGCGGTGTGGGTGGCGCTAGCGGTGGTGCTGCTAGTGGCGCTAGCGGTGGTAACGATGTGGTCGCCAAGGAGGAGTCAACGCTCAACACGCCGTTGCAGCGTCTGATTCGTACCAAGTGGGAAGAGGCAACTATAAGCTTTCACGTGCAGCCATCGATGTTGAGTTATCTTTTTAGTACCACGCAGTAGAATGCAGGATCCATAAGCGAAGCTCATGTCTCCTTTGCTCAAGTTAGACCGATGAATATTCAGGTCCAAGAGATATCATCGAGGGGTAGTTAGAGCGTTTATTATATTATATTTTCTATAAGTTTGATTGAGCAATGAAGACAAGTCACAAAAAAAGGTTAAAACTAGTTTTGTTGCAGATCAGAAAGTTTAACTTTAGTTTTATAAAGGAAAACGAACTTGATTTATATTTGTAAGAGTCTAGAAAGCAATTTTATATAGAATCTCAATTTTATTTTAATTTAATAATTGAGTAACCAAGTACTTAAATATCAATTATTATTAAATTAGATATGTTTTATATAGAGTTTGAATTCCCGACTTGTTTTAACAATTGTTTAGACATTCTCGAAAGCTTTGCTTAATTTTCAGTTAGTTTCTTTTACATCTGAGCTAATTTAAACATGAAAGCTTGTTATGTTGTCTCTTGATCTATGATATAAATCGACTTTCTTGGCGAATGACCAATGCACATAATAATATTAACTGCTAATACAAATTATGGATACAGACAGTTCTTACTCGCAACGAAAATAAGTAAGTTCCAAGTACATTTAGACTTCCAGATAAATATTTTTCGCTCAATCTTAAAAGTTACTTTAAAATATAGAAACCAAGTTTTCAATTAAATATCCATCTTAAATATGCTGTATTAAATTTTAAGTAGCCTCAGGTAGTAAACAAATTCTTTTAGAGAAAAATGATAACATAGAAGTTCAACAAACCGAGAATGTCTTGTCAGATAATATTTAAATACTTACCAGATTAGTGCCATTTAATGTAAGCTTACTAGATTATGCACCAGTTAGTATTTATTTTAGTAAGCACTGCCGTATTAGAATTCTACTGTCCAACCGATGGAAAATCCGCATAGGTATTAAAAAAAGATACAAATGGTTAAAAATCAAGACATCAAACCGAAACAGCGATGGTAAATACACGTAAAATATTCCAAGTATCTGATCTAAAGCGCACGAGCTAGGGCAGAATTCTGAAAGGTGGTGTCCAACGCCTTCACAAATCTGCCAGGATTGAGGCCTCTCTTTACGAGCCGAGCGACTGCAGGACTCTAAGCCAGTTGATTGATGCTGCCGCCTGGAGCCACTAGACGATATGATCATTGTCAGGCCTTGTGTAGATCACCAACATGCTTATGCTTTCCCACACTTGGTATTCCAATTATGTTCCAAATAAATCAATCTGTAAAACACTACCGAATCCAAAAAAGTTCCCTTTTTGTGGGAGGAATGAAATATAAAGACTTAAGGGTTATTTTGAAAATTGTTAAGAAATGTTTATCAATTTATTGAAAGGTATTTGTAGTTTTGTTTGAAAAATGATTGAAGTTCCTTGCTACAAGTCCTGTCTGGCTTAAACATTGTATGTTGTAATTTACTTGAATAAGAGAATAGTTGTAGACTTATTTCTGTATCAATAGTATTCATTGAAACGTTTCGAG
This sequence comes from Drosophila bocki, assembly GCA_008042715.1. Taxonomy (NCBI): domain Eukaryota; kingdom Metazoa; phylum Arthropoda; class Insecta; order Diptera; family Drosophilidae; genus Drosophila; species Drosophila bocki. The sequence goes on from VNJY01007824.1 coordinate 174,289, forward strand.
TTATTTTGGAAAAGTTTTAAGTTGATTTTTTGTAGGAATCCAGCCCAGATTCTGTTGTTATTTAAATATTTCTTGTAAGATTTTGTAAGTACCTAACTAATTGCTTTGCGGCTTATTCCGTATGCTTTCATATATATTCCATATTCAATTGTATAAATTGTATAAATTTCGTAATACCATTTGTCATTCCCTCCCTGCGATCCTGCCCTGCTTTAGCGGGACGTGTAAAAATTTGGTTACAATATTTTTTGGTGATTATTATTTACATTTAGGCGACTTCAGTGCAGTTCAAAACTTGAATATAAATTTAGTGATTAACCTATCCTAGCGTACTTAGGCGTAATATGAAGAGGTGTGGCCTTGGAAACCCGTTTCCGAAATAACACGTCGTAGATCTTTGGCCATACAAAGGAGTTCTCGTTCAACGAAAATCGCACGGCTTGCCGTAACATTGATTTAGCCAAAACTTTTGAGCCATCATCCAGTTCCATTAGACGGAGCCATTACATTGTTTAAACTGTGTCCCCTGGCATGGCATGCAATACCCGTCCATCACGCGATTTGGATTCCCAAATGGGGGAAAGGGGCCCCCGTCGGCATACATATCTGTGCCACATCCATACGTCGGCATGAATTATTGAAGCGTTGGCGCCGGCTCCCAATTCGGGGAAATACGTTTTCGTTGACACCTTGCCCTAATTGATTGTTGATGTATGTGACTCAGGCCTTGACCTCGCGCGGCCCTGGCCGTTGATGATGATGATGATGTTGATGGACTCCTCCCAGGGGAATGTGGAATGCAGAACGTGAGTTGGGAGTTTTTCTTTGGTCTCTAGGAACATCTTAACCAATTCGTTGCTGGAGCTCACTTTTGCGGCTGAGAAATCCGTTTCAAACAAACTTAGTGCATTGCGATTATGTACAAACTAGTCGAGGACGTTGCGATATGATACAATACGTTGCTTAGGATACGATTAGGCGTGATTACGTGTATGGGGTCAAACAAGCGTAAGGTGCGCGTAATTGCAATTATCGTAGAAGATTGTGCGCTTAGAGCCTAACTACTCATATGATTTGGGTAATAATGTACACCGACTAACGCTGATCTGATCAAATCTGATTGGTTGCTCCGTTTGCCCCAGGTTGTACCTGTACAACCTGTTTGAGCCACGGTTGAGATGGGGATGGGCATATCCCCCGCCCGACTAAGTCTAACTAGCTTTAGCTAACTAAAGACATTATCCCTATGGGCGCACCAGCAGCTTGTCTATGTGCTCCAGGTTGGTGTTCTTGTAACGCGTCCTGTTCAGCGCCTGCGCTGGGGCATTCTTTTTGGTTTGCGTGTGCCACGTGAGAATCTGCGGTTTGTAAGGAAATTAGATTTGAATTTTGATGTAAGTTAAGCTGTATCACTCACATCTCTGCACTCGTCGGCCAGCAGCTCAATGTCTGTGTTGTCCAGCGGCGCCAGGCTGCGCAGGAAGCCATCCTCCTCGTAGCCCGGCTTAAAGGGCATCTGGGCGTTGGGACGCTCCTTCAAGAACTTGACGCTGACCGCAAAGCCTGCCATGTCAACAGGATACTTGCGCCCACCAATCCAGCCGTCATAGTAGCCCACCAGTTTTCCCTCCTGGATTATGGGACTGCTTACTCCGGTCTTGGTCACCAAACCCACGGGCCACATGCCTACCTTGCTGATGTAGCGCATCTGGACAAAGGAAAGATTAAGAAGCAATGTGTAAGTTAAAATAAAATCTAAATAAATAAGTAAATTAAAAAAAATAGAACTAAAGTATTCCCTATTTCATGGCTTTAAAAAAAACACAAGATATATTCCCTTCATTAATACAAAATAGTTTCCCATTAACCCCATAACTCGTGTTAATTTTGGTTTATGCTCAAGCCGGAAGGTACTCGCACACCTGGGGTTGCCATCAGGATTCAGGTCCCATCCTTAACACATTTTGTATGTACGTAGTCAATCCTACCTGCTCGAATATGCTAATGTCGTAGGTGTTGTCGTCGTCGGCAAAGTAGAGCACGCCCTCGTTGGCGTGGTGGCGCAGATACTCGAGGCCTCGATTCCTATTGGAGACACCGCGCGGCTTCGCTCGCTTCGTCTGCTTGTACTTTTCCGGCATGGGAGCTGGGGGTGGGAGGAGGCAACTCGTAAATATCACTTGAATGTGTCCCGGACATGAAACGGAACGGAGCCGCAACGGACAATACTTACCCACCATATACTCATAGGGAACTCCGATCCTGTCTAGGGTGTGGGCCACCAATGGATTCGTGTGGTTGGCATCCTCAATGACCAGCCAGAGCAGATTCACCACATGCTTCAGCGTGTAGCCCAGCCGGGTCAGCTCCGCCAGTTGCTCGGGTCGTCGGTAGGTGGGCGTGATTATGTACAGGGGCGGCTGCGGGACAAGTGGATTTCGGTTGAGTGTCATTGGAATATCCACCTGAGTGTACCGCGTGTACCAAGGGCCGAGTGCCCTGCACTTGTGCTGGTTAGTGGGAGGTTGTGGGGTTGGGTGGCTGAGTGGTTGGGCGGCAGGGTGGCTCGTTAGGTGCCAGTGGGTGGTGCGTAATGCGGCGTGAGCTTCTTTTTATGAGCAATTATGCAAATTAATTTACAACCCAATGGCTTGACTAGGCGAGCGGACCACATCCGACTGTTCGTATACCCGTAAGTCAGTGTGTCTGTCGTCTAGCTAGGCTCTTCTGGCTTTATGGCAATATGGGTCGCGTTTCGCTAGTCAAAGACACTTAGGAAAAAATGTTCAATGACATTAGGAAAATTACAAATACAAGTCTACATTTTCTGCTGACTTTTCCAAGGCTCTCCATATCCTTTAAAATGCTCACAGAATGAGCTGAAAGATGCTCAAAGGTATGTAATACAAATTCTTTATACAAATATAATTTATTCTTAATAAAACCGGTATTTAATTCAATTATTTAATTCTTAAACCAATCAAAGAAAATATAAAATTTAACTAAAAATCAATAAAAAATCCATGGGAATTGTAACCAATTTTTTCCGAGTGCTCTCACCAACACACTTGCTTTAAGCACCCGTTCTAGATATAGGCTATGTTCGTGTAAAGCCTGTCCCATTGAACGACTGACGTTGAAAATAAATAAACTGGCGCACTCACTTTGCAAATTGTCCATTGTTGACACACACACATACACACCCACAGCCCACACCCACCACATGCAAGAAAAGGAAAATAAACCCAGCTTTCAAATTTATTCTGCAAAACATACTCGAATATTTAAGCAAGGAAAGATAGGATAGTCGATTGGCATGCTAGTCCTCTTTCAAGTCAGTAAAAGTTAAAGCGTTGCAACAATAATATTTAGACTTTATTTATTATGAGGTTTTTTATAAAGGTAAATAATCGTTTATTGAATACCTGCAGTAGAAACTTATTGAGTCTAAAAAACCTAGCACCGAAAACACTCTAGTTTACTTTGATTGCGAATTCGTAGCATTCTATTTTGCTTATTTGAATTATAAATTACCGCTGTGAACAAATTCCTAAATAAACTTGAAGGATTTAAAATATATTTTAAATTTTATCTAGTCTGACAGTCTTATGACAATGTCTTGTAAGACTAAATAAAAACTTTTGGGGTGCTAAAAACTTTTCTAGAGGCTTCAAAATCTGAATAACTTTTTATCTAAAAGTATGTAATGAAATCTGTAAGGTACCACATTCAGCTTAAATCGTAATTCCAAATCTTGTTTAAGGAAATTTCATACCCCTAGCGATTTTTATGGCACCCTTGTTATATTATAAATTTATTTTAAAAGCAATGATTTAAGATCAACTTCCTAGAAATCATATTAGAAAAAAAAACTAACGCAGTTTGAGGGATCTGAAAGTCAAAAAAGATCTTCTATGAACTTTATCCCATTACCTATGAGCTCCACCTCTGACATTGAGTAGTGCAGGGCATTGGGATCGCTACTAGTAGTTGCATTTACTAAATGACAGCAGCCAACAGATGCGCGTGAATCTTTTCAATTGGCTGGCATTTTGTGTGTTTTGCATGAATCTGGAATCTAGATCACAAACCACCCATACCCATTCTGCGGCCGCCGCTTTCAATGCTAGTAATTTTCCTATAGACTTTAGTGGTCGCTGAATGCGGTTTCGGGTCTTGCGTTCTGCGTGTGTGTGCGACTGAGCAATTTTCAAATTAGGCTCATGCAAATGCCAAATGAGACTCTTTTTGTTTGCAGTGGCGGCACGCCCGCAGTTAGGGCGCCTGTTGGTTAATATAATGCATGTGATTAACCTAGAAATCATGATACGGATAGCCGGCAACCAATTTGCACATGGTAGTGGCCAACAAAAGTTGGTTAGACAAACAGCGTCCTCTTGCCATGTGTTTGCTTTGCGTTTGTCGGAGTCGGCTCGTTATATATTCCCATTTAGGAGTTTAATGCGACCATAATTAACGTCTGAGTGGCAAAGTTGGTCTGGCAAATGTAGAACACATTTATCAGCTAGTTTTGGTCCAGATTGCAGTTAGTTTTAATAATAATTGCAAAATATGCACTTTATTATAGGAGCGTCATGGATATTTATAATGACTTTAAATGCAGATTTAAAAAAAAAAAACGTTGCTTTTAGTCTGAATGACTGAATGACTATAATGAATTTTTATGCCAACAAGTGCATTTAAAAAATGCAAGTTTCAAAGATAAAACCCGTAAGAAATATATAGACAAGTGTCTTGCTTCAAAGGCAGACGTGACTTTAAATTTAAAGAGAAGTAAAGTAGCCACTTAAAAAAGTATAGTACCATAATAAACTAGAAAGAAATCTTACTTCGGGAAGCAGAAATTTGTATAACCTTGCAGTTTGCCATAGGATCACGGCATTGAATCAAAAATCTAGCACAACTAAGTCAAAAAATACTTAAATTTAATTTGGAAAGCTTTTCTATATTCGTTTTTTCTGACCAAGAATATATAATATATATAATAATATATAATTCTTCTGACAAAAATGATATTACCCTGCCAGGGTATACAAAATAATAGTAATAATATTAACACCCCACAACATCTATAGGAGCAACTCTACTACCTTCTCCTACTAATGTTCAACGGAATAGGGTCTGGCATGCATCGCAGTTGTGTCATGGCAATTAGGAAAATGGGATCGCCGAGTAAGAAAAGCGATAACGATGGGCCAGCAGCAGTTCGCAAATGAGCATGGGAGTATTTAACTAATGAAGTATTGGGGCAGGCAACAAGTGTGACATTCGGTTCTCGAATAATGACAAGCAACCCCCACAAACATTCGACATTCAACACACAACACTTGGTACTGACATGCACACGACAAGTGAAAATAATATGCAGATAAGCTCGAAAATGCACTTCCGAAGATTAAAACAGAATAAGGGAAATGTGGAAAGAATAAGGGTTTTACACATAAGTGTGATTAGTTGTGGTACTTGTAAACTACAGCTCACTGACCAAAAAATAGCTATGCAAATCAAGAAGAACTTAAGCAAAATTTAGATGTAATTTGCATTTTTTGATTTTTCTACTTTAAAATGCTTGAAATATATTTTTTTATAATATTTAATATATTTTAATATTAATTAAATTGAAACCCTAAATTCTGTAACTAATTCTTGCAACTTATTTTTTGCCCAGTGTCTAGTAGGTGAGCAGGGAGGTGGTGGAGGTGCTAGGATTACGATTACGTCAATATATTTACGGGCTCGGAGGCGGCAACGAATGTTGGTCGAGTCTTGTGGGCGTGTTCCGAGAGGGCTGTCGTGGCGGGCGTGGCCGTCTGTGCGGACTGTTTGGCGCTTGTTTTGGCCATAGTTGTTGCCGTTGTTGTTAGTTTAGTTGCTGTTCTCGTAATGCTTTGTTTGGTAGTTGCAGTCTTACGATGGCCACCCACAGATCCTGATCTCAGCAGAGCCGTTCCGTAGGATGTGTGGAGTGTGGGCTTGGGGGCAGCTAATGAAACCGTCTGAAGGGAGGGTGATGATGCACCCACTTTTTCGCCCGCACTGCCCACTGTGGCCGCTGTTGTTGTTCTTATTGTTGTAGCTGTAGTTGATGTTGTTGTGGTTGTTGGTGTGGAATTGTTATTGTTGTTGGAGGAGCTATTGGCCAGTAGCAGGGAAATGGGTGACCACAAATATGAGGCGATATATGACGATGATTTCTCTTGGTGCTATCGAGTCGAGTTCAGTTGGCAATGATTATTGGATTAATAATGGGGTTAAAGGAAATAGAACAAGAACACACAGAAAACATTACAATATGTATAGTACAAAATCTAAGGTTAGTAGTTAAAGTCAGGCAGGATGGTTTGCATATGACATCTACCCTAACAAAGAAATGTTAGTAGTTCCATTTTTGGTTTAATTTACTGTTAGTACGTTTACTCAGTTTTGGCCCAATTTCGTGCTTTTATACGGTAGCATTTTTATCGCAGTGCAAACAAAAAAAAAGAAGAAATGTTTTCCAAAACACGTATAGTTTCCTGTTTCGTACGATGTTATGTTTGGGTTTTCCCAACTACAACGTTCTTGTGTTATCACCCGTTTGTAGAAAGTTCAAATTACTCATTGCTACTTTTCACCAAACAAAATTTGAGTAACTACGATTGCACCTATTCTTAGTTTGCTGGTTTCCCACGACTTTAGTTTAGGTTTCAAAGAACCCATTCTGTTATCTACGTTTGTTTGAAATCCCAGACTTTTATCAAAATTGAAATGACTAGAAAACCAATTTCGACACAGTTTATTAATTGAAAAATGGAGATAGTAAAACCCCTTTATTAAATTCCAACTAAATACAATATTCTTTATTAATCCATCTAGCGACCTTGACGGCGCCTGATAGTTATTTAATTATTGACCAACTGGATTATATTTGTATTAACCGATTACCTTAACACTTAAATAATGGGTGGCATAACATTTATATGTAACATATATGGGGTCAAAATGTAAATGAAATGTGCAAGTAAAGAGATGGAAAGGGTTCGTTCATTTAAAAGGGGATATTGATTGCTCATTTAATTAATTAAGAAATGCTATCTAATTGGAGGGTCACAAACTGGTCAAAGAACTCAAAGTGGAGGAGAACAAAATACATAACATCAAAAGGGGGAAAAGTTGGATAAAAATATAATGTAGGTTGGAATTAAGAGTATTTTCTAATCGTAAAAAATTGCCAGAGCTATGAAATTGTGTTAATAAATTCTATAAACTGATTGAAACATTTAAAATTAAAGTGTCATTAATCACTTCGATAAAAAATATTTTCCCAATCCTGTACTGCAATTAAACCTTTTATAAATCCTTTAACTAATATTCAATATTAAATTTAGATAAATTATCCCCAAAGAAAATTTATAAAAGAAGATAAGAATTGTCTTGTTTCCCACTCACCTTGACTACCTCGCCGGCGGCAAAGGGTTCGCGGGATATGTGGTACTGGTACAGCACCATGTAGATGCAGGTGGTGGCTATGAAAATGGTCAGGTACATTTTGATGGACTTGCCCAGCGACATCTTGCTGCCGATGGTGCTGCTCCCGCCGCTCCCGCTGCCACCGTTGACGATTCCGCTGTGCGTGCCGAGACCAATGTAGTTGAGCTTCATTCTATTCGCAGGATCTGGGTACAACTTGAGTTGCTTTTACTGCTGCTGCTGCAACTGCAATTTCCGCTGCTGCTGCTGCTGCGGATTTCTTTCGGGTTCTTTGGGGTCTCTGGTATTTTAATTTCATTCGATATTTTATTCTACGCCGGGCTTCCTCCGTGAACCCCGCTCGCCACTCGCTCTGTGTGTGTGCTTCGCGAGCGTTTTACTGATTTTGCGGTTTTGACTTATTCATTTTTTACTCCGTTTGCCTCGATTTCTGATTTGCTTTCACGCAGAGCGGACCGGAAGGGGTGGGACGGAGGCGGGGGGCGGGCCAGGGCGGGACGGACGACAATGGGGCGTACGGGCTGCTACGCAACGAGCTCTGCAATCGTATATAAATATATATATTCATATTATGTTTTTATCATAGTTGCTGCCCCTATGCGTCCATACGCGGTATATACTCAGATATACGCTCATGTGGAACTGGACTTCGATATCAGTTGAATGAGTGTTTCATTCATTTTATTTCACATTTCGTTGATAGTGGACTCTAACTTACATTTCACAGAGCTATTCGTAGCGTTAGAAACCTGCAAAAGAAGTAAAAATGGATATTAGAATTTGCGTATCCTTCTACGTATTGATTTCTAAATAAAATTTTAAAATTTTTACATTAACTTGCATTGTATATATGTTATTTAAATTCTTGAAAATTATATATTATCTGGCTATCACAGTTGAAATTCTTTCTTTCTCCAGACATCTGCACTCAGTCACTTCTTGGGACAAACTGTTTGCTAAATTTTCCACAGCTTTGACATTTATTGCTTACTGGTTTCGCTATCTTCATGTCCCAAATTTTGTTTCAGCTTAAATACAAAATGTTCCCCATGTTGCTAAATCACAGAAAGACAACAGAAATACACTCGAAAAAATTAATAGCAGGGATTGATGAGAAGACTTCACAATTTATAAAGTTTTTGAAACTTGAACATGGCGTGTCTTTCGAGCATGAATTTATTAATACTTGTACTTAACTATATCTAACATTTACAAATTTTTTCACATACATATGTGTATCTATTCTATTTTTGCCAATTATTCAGTCAGAATATAATAAATACATATATTATATTTCTTAATTAGATAACTTTGACCGACCTATTTTTTAGGTTTTTTTTTATAGTCTCCTATCAAGTTCAAAGAGTAGTAGTTTCAAATATAGAGTTTAAAGAAAATTACCCTATTTCGCATGTATATTAATTGACCGCATTTCCGATGGGTTCCATGCACTGGGCTAATCACTTGTGCATAAAGCCCACGACCTCCTAACCACGGCGACTGCACTTTCCACTTTCCCATTGTGATTTGCGCCAAGTTGTTAACAACTGCCCGGGGAAGTGCAGAACGAAGCCGGGAAAGGGCCTATCAGCTGCTAACGGAAGTTGTTTTCCCCCCGGCCCCCACATGGGAGGAGAGCACACACTGTACTACATATATACATATGTACTATGTGTGTATGGATACAACCATTCATGTGCGATTCTTACAGACTTTTCCAATTATGATGGGGCGCGGCTGTTGGGTCTCGCGTGTTTAAGCATTTTAAAAACCATTTTCGCCGCCGCTGCCGCCGTTTTGATATGAAAGTTCAATGGCCAATTCGAAATGTGCTGCGCTTAGCACGATTTCAACAAAGTTGGGCGCCGTTTTGTACTTTAGTTTTAATTTGCCATTGTTTTTAGTTTTGTTTTGTATTCACTCCGATCTGCATGCAATTAAATTGCAACAGCAGGTTACAGAGTCAGAAGTTGTGCCTTTTATATACTATTTAAGTGATAATCTCTGGAAACGCCTTTAATTATGATTACAATTTAGATAGATATTACATAGGTATTAACAAGTTTCGATTGACTATTTAATTTAATATAATAACATCACAAAGTTATTAATTTTTTAAGCCCAAGAAAACAAATAATAAATGTAAAGTTTTCATGATAATATAAACCGCAAATGTATGACATCGGTCGCCATTATCTAACTAGATTTGCAAGCAAAAGATTGTTTACTTAAATGTACTTAAATTAGCTGTAATTTTATCGTAACTGTCATTATCATAAAGGTCTAATGGGATGATGTCAGTGTCAAGGCAGTCTCAACTTTAATGGCAATGCAAAAGAACAACTTGTGACAGTAAGATAAAATAGTTAAGATATAATAACAGGGTTTTCTTATCTTAAATATTTATCAATTTCAATGGGGTTCGATTGCCTATGTTTTGTATTAATTTATATAAGTTCAAATTCAAATTAAAAAACATTATTTATTCTTCTTATAAAAAAATAACATAAATGTTTAAATATATATATAATTCTATATAATTCCTTTTTTCCAACTGCTGAAACCTAACTTCCCTCCATTTATGACAATCCAAGCAAACTCGGCCAGATTCATATTATTTAATCTTAGATTTTGTGGTAATCTCGTTGCTGCTGTCTGGCTAAAAGTTTTAATAAAATGAATGCCCAAGCTCAAAGGCCTGACCGAAACAGACCAATGGCCAAAATGCAATTATCAACAAATGCAGCAAATCTCTTTATGGCCGTTGGCCGCAAATTGTAGGAATTGCTCGGCTTTGGTTTTAATGAATAACCCGGATGACCCAGGACCGAGGGGCTGTGCAGGGATCAGGGACTATGAATGCGGCTGTCTGAAAATGGGAAATCATTTTGGCCAAACGTCAAAGCAAGAGCACAACTGAAAAATCTCTGCGAGAACATTTTAATGTCAGAACTTAACCCATTTACATGACAATTCCAGCACACCGAGGCCAACAATAAAGCCGCAACCGAAAAGGAAACAACGGAAATAAATGCATTCCAGCCAGACATAGAGAGACACACACATCAACTGCGCTTGGGGGGATGCACTAAGGGAAATTTTTGACAAAAAGAAAATAAGGATACATTAAAAATATAAAATCAACTTGAAAGTGGTTAATTTTTATATATATTTTTTTTAAATAATTGAAACGTTTTATTGAAGCTTTTCATGAAGCTACTATTTTTGCCTGTAAGCCATAGTCTGTTTATTTTTTGTTGCACATTTCTCTCTGTGAGCCACCGATGTGTGGGTGGTGCAGCGTAAAACAAAATACAAAACAAGTGGGTGCCAAGTGCTGACAGAGGAAAAAGCCAGAAAAAGCGAGCGGATTGGGAGTCGCGGCAGCGGGTCGCCAGCAGAGTGGCAATGGAAGTGGAGCACTCTGCCATTGCCAGGGCCATCTACGAATGACTAGAGCGGCGTCGAGGAGCTGCTCCGAACACCAGGGCTCTTGAGCACCCGGATGCCGTTCTATAGAGCGGTGCCCAGCCATGTCCTTGAATGGACGCGAGCCCGGAACAGAACCCATCCGGCGCACAGTGGGTGGTTTGCACAGTACGGTGGGGCACATACAAATATTTTGTATTGCTTAACGGGAGCATTAAAGATGCTGGCAGTTGTCACGTCTCGTTGACGCTGAACATGATGATAAACTTGGCTCCTAACGTTATAGACACTAAGTTATATTAAATTCTCAACTAGAAGAGTTTGACACGACATGAAGAAGAGCTAAGAAACGGGCATTCACTTAATAATTTAAGTGAATTTATAGGTTTGGCACTATTCAAGTTTACATTCCTTCTAAAAACTCCAATTAATTAATAGTTCTAGAGCACAAAAGATCCAATATAATTCCATTGACGCGAAATATTAAAAGTGAAAACACGCTATAAACAACAGTCTACGAATATTTGTGGCTTGACGGAATTCAAAGTGCTTTCACAATTGCTAGCCACATGCTCGTTTTGTGGCAAGGACACGCTTTTAGGGGTTTGCCTCATAATGTCAGTGTCCCAGTTCTATTTCATTTTTCCGAGCTAGCTGCAAATGAAATGTCCCACTGTGGAATGCCATTAAAGTGGCGCCGGCATTGCCCATCCTCTTGTCGTATCTTTGTGTTTGAGTTCAAGGGTCTCGCTTCTGTGGGTGCTTGTGGCCAAAACAATTGCATAATTTTAGGGACAGACTAACCGGATATTTTCGGGGGTAAACTGGGATAAATTTGAATTTTACGAAATGTGAAAATCTTACAGATTTTTTAAAAAAGGTTATTAGATTATATTCTTGAATTTAATATTCAAAAAAATCATTTTCTTTTATTCTGATAACTACATTTATTTTGGTAAGGTTTAAGTTAAAGTTAAAGCAAGGTTCCTTTGGAATAGAAAAATATGTGGCAAATAAATGGCAAAGGTGAAAGCAAGTCTTTTGCCTTCTGATTTGTGTTGGCAGCTCTTGAGGAGCTTGAACCCAGACTTGACACATCGACGTTACCCCAGCGCAAGGCACTTATCTAAATGTGAGCGGGTTTAGCTGGCTTACGGGACTCCTCCGCCCACTGGCCACCCGTAAAAACATATTTCAAATTTAATGGATTAACGAACTCTTCTCGGAAGAAGTCGGACTGGATGTGGGGGGGTAACTGAATGTGAATTATAGTGCATGGCGCCGCCATATATACTCGTAACCGGCTCGGAGGCAGCTCTCAAACGCAATCAATGGGAACGTGCCGCAAATACTTGGAAGCTGCTCTCCGGCGATCCTATATATTTCTTTTTTTTTTTAGAAATTTCCTGGAGTTCGTGCCTGATGAAGTGGGAAAGTAAGTGCAGCAGATAATCCATCATTATTGGCGTATGGGCATACGTTTTCAAGCACTGAATACTTTTAGAATATATAAAAAAAAAATTAGAATAGAATAATAGAATACTACAACTTTAAGTATTCTTTTAAAGTGGAAACTCACTTCTTAGCCATAATGTATATTTATATTAATCACAATAACTATATTTTAAGCTATCCTAGAAGATATTATAAATATTTTTAAAAATGAATTGCAATTTAATTGAATACACTAAGTATAAAAGAATAAAATCACTCTCCTTTGAATTCATTAAACAAATTCACCAAATATTTTGCTATTGAACCACCTGCCAAAAATATTGATAAGATAAATTTGTTGCACAAAACCTCCATTTTACCATAACTGCTTTTCTTATTATAATTATTTTTACCCAAAAAAAAAAGTACCAGCGTTCTTTAGGTATGTGTTATCTGAAGCCCACAAAACGATAAACTAAATAAAAATTAACAAAATTGGCCTTATAGGTTGCCTGATTTGTCAATAGTCCACAAAAGTGTTTAATAATTCTGCTATCTATCACATGGCTGAGATTTGTTACCATAATAACAAAGCAAATTCATTTTCCAATTTCGATTTCTATGAAGGCTCGACTATCTCATGAATAAAAGGGATATCGTGCGCCATATAAAAGCAAAGTTACAGCAGATCCATAAAATTTATGACAACAAATTAGTGTGACTTTACTAATGGTTCCTCCAGACCTGGTATAGGTTGGGCCCTAGGTTCGAACTGGAAATGGGTATTGGCTTTTAGGCTAATGCCAATTCTGGGCACAGTGGAAGGATTTACCTTAAAATCGTATATAAATATAGGTTTTTATATTTACATATATGGTAACTGACTAAATTCTCCTAATTATAATTGTACTGTCATTTCAGATAACATTCCTATCGCAGAAAATATTTTGCATTTAAGTGAACTTATCAGATATGTCTGTTATATTTATTTCGAATTTGTTAGGTTAACATATGTACTTGAACTAATATAGCAATAACTGGTATTACAAGTTTCTAATAAATATTATTTGCGCCAGGTCTAGGAAAGCGTTGCTATTATTCAATGTTTGGTCAAGAATAATATTTTGCATTTTGTCATCGAAACCATCAAACAAAGTCATCAAGAACATCTGCCAGATATAGCTTTAGGTTATTTATATTTCCCTTTCCATATTGAAAGTAAACATTATTGGAAAGTGCTATATTATCAGTGGATCTTACAGCTGTCCAAATTCTATATCTCATTGTTAACTTCCCGAAGCTTCAGCTTAACCTAGGGTTTTCCTTGGTGTTCCACTGTTCTGTCATGAATGGAATTTCCCAATTCTAGGCCCCACATAACACCAGCGAAAATCATCAATCGTTGGCTTCATCAATCGAAGTAAGGAAGTGGAAGTGGGTGGTGGTGGAGTAGTGGGAGCCGTTGGGTGGGGCAACTGTTGCGTGGCACTGGGTGCGCCTCTTCCTTTATGGAGGAGCGCAACAGTTGATAGATTAACGTAAAAGTTCTTCCCAGTCGACGGGGCCGGGCGCCTTGAATCGTTAGGCAAACTATTTCGAAAGTTATAATCAATGGTGCCATCGGAGCATTTCGCATGTTGAATCACCGCCGCTTTTCTTTATCACCAGTCGTCGGGTTGCCTATGTCACTCATTAGAGCAGAAACTAAGCCCAAAGATTGATTCTCACGTCAATTAATAATCGGTTCGCCGGAATTACTTTATGAGGTCAAAGCACGTGAGGGAATGATGATTTTTTAATTGGCTTATGCCAATTTTAAACGTGCCTTTTGATTTATGATTGGTCTTCTGTTTTTCCTATATTCTTTTCATTCGATAACTGACCTCGTTCAAAGTGTGACTAACGCTGTCTTCCGTAGTTGTTTGTTAATAATTAACTTCAAGAAAGAGTTATAGCTTTCGAACATTTGCGGAACCCCTTTTTCATCGAAACTTATTTAGTATGGCTAGCACATGGTAGAGACTTAATTATGCTATAATATCTTTTGCCGATAAGGTGGAAAATCATATGTGTACGTGAGGCCAACGAAAGCCTTCGTCAAAACGACAACTTAATTATTTTATAATTTCTCTAGCTGATAAGGTTTAAGTGATCAATAATGTTTGTGTAGAATTATTTTATAAATACAATAAAATTTAGTTTAGATAGTTTAATAGATTGCAGACAAATTATACCTGGATTTTTCATTGTTATGCTAAATTTATATGTTGGATTTAATTATTATTTAATTTTTCAATTTGGATATAACAAAATATTTGTTAAATATAAAATATTTAGATTTTATAAAAAGACAAGATCTTTTAAACGTTAAATTGATATTTGCTTTACATTTCCAGCTTACTTTCTTATTTTAAATCATAAATTTGAGTTACATAGAACAAAACATGTATCTAATTTAATTATTTTTTCTTTTTACTACAAATCTCTATAATACTAGATCCCCTAGAATTGCTTCTACAATTTTACCTTGGACAAAGAAATCTCTACTAAATCAAATTTGTTCCTGTTTGCGTTTCATTACCCAGGAAAAAGAGTTTTATTTCTCCATTTTGTCATTTTCTCCTTTGAAAGTGGAGCAGCGATGAGGAAATATGGCCAGCAATCTGGGATGTGTCCAGTGCATAATCAAATTGAGTTTACAAAAGATTCCATCCTTGCTCAAATTGCCAAAGGGGAAACGAATAAAAACATTGCTTTCATTTGGTTTTGGCCAAATTGAGATTGCGCCAGACTCGGACGAAGTTCATGGCTTTTGGCCAAAGGAAAGGAGGAAAGTGAAAAACTGTCTAAATTGCCAATTAAATTACAAGGCAGGGCCCAGGAACAATGTGAGAAACTGCGATGCGGGCCAAAGTCCGAGGTCCGAGGGAAAAGAGTTCAAGGGGGCCCTTTTCCGGGTGGGGTGGCGACAACAGCTGAGCTGAGAAAATCGCAAGCAAAACAGAAGAAAAAGCGCATTCAGGACATGGAAGAATGTGGGGGAAAGGCACATGTGTTGGCCGAAAAGAAAAAGTAGACGCAGAGGCGCCGGCACTTGGCGCCGGATTTCCTCGATGATGACACACAAAAAAATAACAAACACACGAACTTGGGTAAACTTTCTTTTCAGTTTGTTTCTCGTCCGGGTGATTTTGTGCTGGTCGGCCGCACAAAACTTGCCATTCTTTGCCGCAAATTCAATTTACGTTTATTTGCGAAAATATTGCCGCCGCTGTCCTTGGTGTCCTGTGTGGCCGGCCGACCTGGCGACCCTTTTAGCCCAGCCCCCCCGAAACTCCTTTTTTCGCTTTGGTTTCTATTTTCCGCCCAACACACACACGCACGCTCACTTGGCATTTTTAATTTGCACTGCCGTTCGAAATTGCTTTTGAAATGGCATTTTAAAAATTTAATTGCCAGCTCTGTCCCCTCATCTCTCTCTGTGCTATCTGTGCTTCCCCCCAGGAAGATGCCTCGCAGGGGCGTCTGAGTGTCCATTAAGGCAACTGCTACGCGGAGATGCAAGTCACAAGACACACGGAGGAAAAATAAAACAGATTTATATCCCAGTTCCCAAATATTTGTTGTCTAGAATGAATTCTAGCATAAGCCAGTATAAGCATTCCGAGCATTCCATATAACCGGACTTGCCTTAAGACGGCAAGCAAAAAAGAGATTCTTTTTTCTTTCCCAGCTTTAAAGCTGTGTGTAATGTACTCTTTTAATGTGTATAAAGTTAAGTTAAATTAAGAAAATACTATGGCAAATAGACGTGAATGTTAAAATTGTAAATTACTTTTAAAGGAGGTGCTTCTTTTGGGAGTTGAAAAAATTCTAAAAAATATTTTAGAAAATTTATTAAAGGAAATATATTCTTAGAACTTTAATTCGTAAAAATTGATACAATTTCGATAAGTACAAAAATTTAAAAGTTCCTTAAAATATCATGTTTATTTTCTTCCGTGCAGAAGTCTGTGGGCGGTAAGGCGTTCTCATTTTCGTTTCTGTGTCATGTTTGTCAAATTGACTGAAGTCCTTTCCCACTGTCCTGTCCTGCTGCCTCTCCTTCCCAACTAGGCTGCTTCTTGTTAATGTCCTGTCCGCTTCTTGTCGCTCCTGTTCCGTCCTGTTTACGCAGTTGTTGGCTTCTTCCTTGTGGCCTCAGGCAAAAGCTCAGGAGCCGAGCCGAGGCATTGGAGTGAATTGGAAAAAGCGAACAGGATACAAAAATGCAAGCCATGTCTATGACAGCTCTGAGGGGCTGTCAGAAAAAGTACCCGGTAACTATTAAGGAAATACCACTTAAAATTAATTGAAAATGAGCCAACGAAAAATTTCCTGTCTATTGGAAGATTTGCGGTAATTTTTTTTTAGGAAATTTTAAATTAAAAAATATTTTTATTTAGTTAAAATTCGGTTTATGGTATACTAAAAAAACACCCCTTAACCATTTATGGTAGTTCGCTAAGATCAAATTGCTTTCACAACTTTCTGACGCTGCCGCTCAGCTTCTCTCAGTTTGACAGACCGCTGAAGAAGGATTTTCCTGTCTGAAGTGCGTTTCAGGACTAGATGGGGAATCAGGACTAATGGCTCTGGACTTTCCGCTGACGTATTTCAACTGACTTTGCGGCGTGTTGAGCCAACCACTCGACGTGCAGGGCAGAAAATTAATATTCCAATGGCAATTACGCCCCAAATTGATTGATATGCAAATCTATCCAATTACCACGATGACATATTTTTTAATGCATTAACCAATCGATTGTTAAATGACAGATGTGGGGGTGTGAGCAAATGGAAATCAATTTAAAGAATAAGGCTGCTACATTTTTATATATTTTATTATTTTAAATATAATGTTATTATCCATACATTAAAAAAAAAGATATAAAATTGTATATTTTTAATACGGATACAAAATAGTTTTATTTTGAATAAAGTTTTTTACTAAGGGAAAAAACAGATGGCCGTTAGCGGCAGCCAGATTTAATTGCGAGCCACAAACATAAGTTGAACAAAAGCTCCCCCGGCGGGACTTACACAATAAACCTTTTTAAATACGCGAAACAAAATAACCGAGACGGAATCCAGCGAAATCCTAATTGTCATAATCACGGGGGGAGACACTTGAGCGTCCTTTGCGGCGTCAAAAATTAAAACGTGACACAAATTACTCGGTTGGTCTGAGTCCCTGCCGCCGGGGATCCTTTGCTCCTCTCCTCGCCCAAATGCCATTAACCAGGACAGTGGTGGCAACTGGCTCTAGGGACTAGGGTTTTCTGGGAGAGAGGGAGGACTGGGCTGGGTCCTGTCGCACTGCGCCTGCCCCTAGGGGTGAGCCGGTACCAGGACCTGTCCCTATGTCCCTGTCTCAGCCAGTGTCCGTGTCAGTGGCGAAGGATGTAATTCCTCATGTGAGTACACACTGGGAAAATGGCCAACAAGATTTATTTAATGGAAAACTATATTTTCAATGTGTTAAATATTTTAAATAATTATTATTTGTTTAAAATTATATTTTCTTTTTTCTGTAAAGATTTAACTACAATATCCTCTTTAGAGACTTGTTCCTTGACATTTATTTTCGCTGAGTGGATGACTTGTACAATTTTTTCTTCGACCACACTCCTGCTGCTCCTTGGTGCCGCACCTCGGGGAGCCTTTGTTAATCATTTTCCCTCTACTCGCAGATTTCGCACGCACGCACATGGGCGTGGAGAGGAGGCTCTGGGTAGGGGGCACTGGGCCATCATTTGCATATGTGTGTACCAGGAGAGGTGTGTGGGGAGTGTGTGTGTGTGTAAGGACTGTGTGCGGAGCTATCCGTCTATCCACCTGCCCCGGGCCAGCTGAGCTGCTTTCTTTTACGATGATTGCCGGGATGTAAATTTGATTTAGGGCTTTGGGCCCCATAAAGAGTCCTCTCCCAAAGCCAACGACACTTTAAGAGCCCCAGATTCCCTCTTTCTGTGGGTCATCAAACCTATGAAAGGCCAGATGCTGACTGTGTTTAATCGTAAAAATGCAACTATCGGCAAGCATATGGCAAGAAAAAAGGTCAGACGGAAAGCACACCAGTTGGTCGAAAAACTTTAACAAAAATTAAATACTTTTAGCGATTTCGACACATGTAAGTTCTGATTTTATTTGTTTGTGCTAAAAAACGAAATCGTCAGCAAGAAGTTTTTTACACAAATTTCTACCAAAGCCATCATATGTCAAAAAACTAGCTGAATGAATATGCAATGGGTTCTAAAGTACATAAAAAAGAGGTACAAAAATGGCAGCATAAAAAGCCCTCATAATATATTTATGTATCATATATTTATTTTTTTTTTAACTACTCTATACAAACAAATGTAATTTAATTATAGTTTTTATTTTTGCAACTTTCTGCAATTGATTTTCATTTCTTTACGTTTATTATTAATTGTATAATATTCTTTATTTCATTTGCTTATATACTCGAAGAATTTTACTAGCCTTTGGAAATAAAATTTTATTTTATTTAAATGCAAAACACTTAAATGGTCCATAATATGAAGTGCTACAAAATTAAGTGTGAAAAGTCTCGTTCCCTAAATAGGAGAAAATAAACTTGCCACCATATGTTTTCCCATTGTGAGCAAGTTTCACACATGCTTAGCAATTTTCCCTATTTCCCAAAGGGCCCCACACCCCCACTCGTCTTTTCTAAGCTCCGCCAACTTTTCCGCCACCTGCAAGCGGCTTTTCTTTTCGTTTTGTTCGCTTTTTTCACAAGCCATTAGCAGCTGTTCGGGAAGGAACATCGAGCAGCCGCTAATAGAAAATACACACATGCGAGCTCCTTGCACGGAGGAAAAATATAATTGATGATATACACATGTGTTTAGTTTCCAATAAAATATGGATATAATTTATATTGTTTTTAATTCACAGTTAAAACCCAAGATTTAAGTATTTTAAAAATTGTTTTAGATATTGTGACAGTAGGGTTTTTATATCCTGCAATTAATCTTTATTTCATTCGAAGCCTGAAAACTTTAAATGGGAAAATGCTTGATTATAAAGTAAACTTTTAATATTGAGTCTAAACTATTTGATACTATATTTGCAAATGTAAATCTTAATTCAATATTTTCTTTTATTTAGATTTTAGTTTCTATGAATAGCTTATAAATACACAATCAAAAAGGTATTGATTGGTTGGCATTTTGGTAACATAATTAATAATAAACAACAATATTTTTTAATTTAAAAATATTTTAAGCCTTTAGTAAGCTTACTAAAATAGGTCCATATTTATTAATAAACAGATTCCATGAGTTGATTTTATAAGCTTACTAAAATAGGCCCATATTTATTAATAAACATATTCCATGAGTTGATTTTATAAATTATATTTAAAAAAACCCAGAGCTAATTAGGATAGAATATTAAAATTTATAGTTCCATTTTCTGTGTGTGCATGAGGTTTAAAAAAAAAATATATATATATAAGGAAATGGCTGGTCGATGGCACTCACCTGGAGCGTGGAACTCCTCCTCGACATTTGGCCGGATGACGGAAATCTCTGTTGGCTGCTCATCAAAAGGGGGATACAGCCACTTTCAGTTTTAGTGCCGGCGAAATTTTGTGTATTTGTGTGGACTGTCTGTCTGGCGATGTTGGTTTTCGTTTTCCTTATTTTTAAAAAGAGCAAAATTCTAACAAATTCGTTTTGGACGAAGCCTCCCTTGTGTTTATTGCTTTTGTGGCTGTTTTTTAGCCGTTGCCAGCGCAACTCCTGATGGAAAAACTTGGCCAGCAGGAGCAGCCAGAGGCTACGAAAGCAACAACAACAACAACATCAAGCAGGTGTGAGATGTCAGCCGCCCTTAACCGCTCTCACGCACACACAACAGCTCACACACACGCGGAAGGAGTCGCCAAGTGTAAATAGAGTAATAAAAAAAAAAAAAAGTAGGGAAATGAAACAGGAAAAGCTGGCGGAAGAAAAATCGAAGGAGACCCGTCCCGAGAGAGGGCGAAATTAAAAGAGAGAGAGCCCGTTACAGACAGGACGACAGAGAGAGAGCGGGAGCGCGAGAGAGCGAGATCCTGTGCGAGAGCCAATAACAAACTTTCGCCTTTTTGTTTATTTCACATACAAAGCACTAACACTGACACTTTTCCAGGATGCGGCTTTTTAAATGGCCCGAACCGATAAATTTGCATTTCGCCTTGGCATTTATTTATTCCCTTTCCTGGCTGCACGATAAATTGGAAATTCGTTTATATTTTTTTCTCCAGCGTCTTTTTCCGCTATTTTTAACACACGCACTTTGCGCAACTAACTGTAAATTTACCACACTCCCGCACAAGAAAGCTGCTCGGTGGGCGGCTCAAAAGTGTATTAAAACACCTGAGTTCTCCCCTACAACGTATAGTTAATTAGATGGGTGTATATCGGATTATTTTCTCTAGACATACAGCCAATATCCATATTTATTGTTTATATTATTTAAATATATTTCGTAGAGAAAACGTACCAGCTTCGCGGGTGAAAATCGAGCAATAACAAAGAATGTGCTTTGCGAGTTGCTTAAATAGCTTTTGCCTACAAACATGCTACAGTAATACAAGGTTGTCTCGTCGGGTTTAGTCCCTTAAACTTCAGTGCTTTTTGAAGAGAAAGGTTTTTTTTTAGACAAAATTATTAACTATTTTCTAACATTTTATTTGTGCACCAAAAAATGTATATAAGCGTCATTTATATATTATTATTTTTATTTTACTTTTATTTTTATAGAGGAATAGATACTTTTAGTTTTCAAATTGAAAACAATTTATTAAAAATAAAAATCTTAACCCATTGTTAAATTTATTTAGGGACTTGGTTTTCGACGAGACTGCCTTGTAAAATTTCATTATGGATCCAACCAGTTCGCTCTTGGCGTCGAACTCTCTCAGGTTCGAAGCCTAAGGTTCGATGTCAACGCACAGTGGTTAGAGATTTATAAATTATGCAGACAAAGGTTTGACTAAGAACTCTGTCTAATAGCTTAAAAATTTAAAAATTAAATAACTAAAAATTAAATACAAGTGGTTTGATATTTTATTTTTGAAATAAAATCTAAAACACTTTTAATTTTCATCAAAATAAATTGAGCATTTTCAGCATTCCTACGAAATTAGTTTTTTAATTCTTTATTTTTCCAAGTTTAATGTTATTAATAATCACTCCCTCTATCTAGGTATGTTTTCTGAGTTCCTTACGAATTTGTTTTATAATTGTAATGTTCATGCATCTCTTTTAAAAATTTATTTAGTAGATAGGACTCTTATGATTGGAGCCACAAAATACATTTTTTAAGAAATTTCTTTCTTCTAGTTTCATAACAATATTGTTTTTTTTACACTGTACAAATGCTTTTCAACTGGAATATGCTCTGTAGAGTGATTGCCTTAGCAGAGAAAGTATGCACAGTGGCTGTATCTTCCCTGTTGCTTATGCGGGTGGCAGCTATGTTACTGTGCCAGCTGATATTACTAGAGTATAACAGTTCAAACTGTCTTTAACAATGACACAGTGGGAATAATATTATTCTAAAGCCCCTAAAATAATAACATTTTAAATAATCAAACACAAATCCCCTACTCTCCTTTCTTTTTTAAAGAAGTTACCATAAAAAAAATATTTGAAAACGTGTCATAAAAACAAACAATTCGATAGGCGTGTTCAAACCTATATATTGAGATAGATATATAGTAATCACCAATATAATCCATAAAAAACACTCCCCCAAAATTTTCTTTTGTGTACTCATTAATTTATTTAATTAAAAATTGAACACTTTGCACTTGGTAGAAAAATCTTACAATTAACTTAAGGCTGCAACAGATTCATTGAGGGACCCTAAAGCTATCGGTCTCAAAGTAGTATGTAAAATCATCAGAAACTTTGGGCCGAGGCCGCGTCATGATTCCTTCGGTCCAATCCATTTAATTGGGCTTAGGAAGCAGTTCTTTGGAGTGGCCAATATGGCAGTTTGTTTAAAAGTAAGGAGTATAACTACGGATCAATGAAGGATATCATGATGTAGCGAGTGCCCTTGGTCACAAGCAGTCCCTCGTGGAAGTGGGTTAGCCGTCCCGGATGCATCAGCATCCAGCCCTTCTTCGTCTCGGTCACGGAGCAGTTGTATCTTAGGAACCGGCAGCCACCACCCTCGTAGTCGATGCCCACTCGATTCATTGCTATGTTGATGGTGTACGTGGAGGAGTCGTGGTGGGGCCGCAGCGAGGGCTGCTCATCCGGGCGGTAGCGCACCATGAAGTTCATCAGTGAGCGGGGTGGCTGGGGGCAAAACGGAATAAGATTATAAAACTGATTTTAAATTTATAAGCTTGGAAACTTACATTATGGAAGTAACCAGTGAAGACCTTTTCTTGCAAAGGACGCACGAAAAGCTGGAGGAACTTGAGATAGAGCGGCTCCAGTCCCACCTGCTTCATATGGATGTCCCGCGTGGGAACCGCCTCGTATCCACCCTCTAGTCGTGCATCGCTGTTGCTGCCATCCGACCAGGTATTGTGCGCCTCCATAATAGCCACCAAATCGTCGCAGAAGGCGTCCGTGACGATCTGGAACCAGTAGACATCCGGGCATGGCTGCGGAATCACATAGCTTTCATTCAGCTGCGCGGAGTAATTCGGATGTATGTACTTCTGGGCCCAATCATAACGGTTGGTGAACAAGGTGTGGAAGTCTGGGCGTGTCACCGAACTGTTGAAGTTGTCGGTGTTGATCAAGTGTCCAAAGTAGCGCTGATTGGTTATGTACATGAAGATGCCCTGCAAAAAGTAATAATAAAATATTATATTATTCTTAAATCCTATATATTATTTTTATAGCCTTTAAACTTACCGCATTCCGCAGAGACTCACACATGGCCATGTCGGGATCGAATTCCTTGTGCTGAAAGCTGATGGCATCAAAGGCACTGTGCTTCACCAGATAAATGCTCGTCACATGGGGAACGTTGAAGATGCCACTGCGAATGGAATGGAATAAATCTGATAAATGAGGTGACCACAACAGGGCAGACGATGAAGTCGAGAGCGGATTGCAACCGTGTTGCGAAAATGGAAAGTGACCTCGCCTGAGCCTGAGCCCACAAATAGAATTAATTCAATCACAGCAACGAGATTGGATGGACGTGGACGTGTGGAACGTTCATCAGATGGCGAGAGAGCGCAGTTTGCAAACAACATTCCGCGTTGGCGATCGGATTTACGGCTCGACAATAATGCCTCGTGGCATCGGGAAGCTCGACTGCATCGTTCTCCTGGGGATCTGCTTCTTGCTGTTCGGAGAGACTATCCCTGTGGCAGCCCAAAGTGAGTGGCCCTTAGATTGCAATCAGCTGAATATATGGAATATTGTATTACAGGAAGCACTGCGGGAAAGACCGAGCGACGAAACTATACGGGCAAGAAACCAGTGGTCATCCAGCATCGTTCCCAGGATGCCGTCAACTACTACGATCACGAGAATGTAAGTGACTTAACGATGATTGGGTAGCCCTAATAATATAGTTTGTGTGCTCATTTTAGGGAGCCAAGATCATAAAGTCGTCACATTTTGAATTGGACTATACTCTGGGACGCAAAATCACGTTCTTTTGCATGGCTCAGGGTGAGTTAAGACTATAAGCTCATATATTCAGTTGGCTTAAAAGAAGCTTGTTTTTTTCAGGCAATCCTCGACCCACAATTACCTGGTTCAAGGACGGAGCAGAGCTCTACCAGCATCGATTCTTTCAGGTAAGCCCAGAATAGAGACTTATCTCTCTTGATAAAATGGGATTTATTTTCTTTGCTTTGACAAGGTTCACGAGTCTCACATAGAGACAAATATAGTAAAATCAAAAATGGAAATTGATCCAACCACGCAAATGGATGCCGGTAAGTAAAATTAATTAAAAAATTACAACCTATATAAACATAAATAAGAACAGAAATTGGTAATCTAGCTGGTTGTTTTATTAATTTAATGTATCTCACAATTTCAAATTTTTCAGGATTTTACGAATGTCAAGCGGATAACATCTACGCCATCGATCGACGAGGCTTTCGCACGGACTATGTTATGGTTAACTTTTAGGACAAACTTTCCCGCTTCACAGTCTACGATTTAACTCTGGGAACAATGTACATCAGAAATGTAACGCATAAACTTTGAATAAAAAAATATATTGAAAAAGTGATTTTCTTCCGTCTCGTTGGAAATGTAACTTCTAGTTGAGCCCGACCTTTGTGCGTTTATGTGAGCGCTTGCAAAGCCGACAAATTGGCTCAATTACCCCATTCAAATGATTTTTTTGCATTTATTTTATTAAAATGTGTGGAAAGCAAACCAAGCAAACCGAGGCTTTTTGCTTCTAATGTGAGCAACCTCAAAAAACAGGAAAAAAATATGTCACAGTGGGCCAAGGTCTGAAATACATGTTAATCGAGAATCAAGGATTCTAAGTCTTTGTATTATTTACTCATATTTGAAATCCTTTAAATTTAATATTGACAGAATTTAGCAAATTTCTTTAATTTGTTGCTTAAAATGGAGAAATATATTTGGTTATTCAAAATATTTTCAAGTATAAGCAAAAAAAAATATATATACCATATATATTTTATGTACAAATTTGTGTAATTCTTTTAAATGAAAATAAAATTAAAAGCTTTTTAATTTATTATATAATAATACATTCTTAAAAAACCTAGAAAATCCCATTTTAAGCTACATCAAAGCCTAATTCCACTGTGCCCTGAACAGAATCCCAGCCAGATTTCTCGAAAGGGGTGCTCTATGAGCTCCCACAGCGATCGGTGGTATCAAGCAAGCGTCCAAATCAAATAATGCGATGGAATTGAGCGAAATATGAAAATGCGGCGCGATGAGAAACCCATCCCAGAACAACAACAAGCAGCGAGCTGGTGAATCTCGAGAGTAAACCATCCAACGGATTAAATCCGCCGGACAATTGTGGCAAATTAGATGCGCAGAGCGCAGATCCGCAGTCCCGCCGAGTGGATCAGTCGCCGAGCAGACGAGATTCGCACAGCAACGCCACCAGAGTGTAACAGCATTATCCATTAGCCGGAGAGTCATCATGCAGGTCAAGTGCCTGATCATCTGCCTTGGATTGGGGCTGCTCATGCTAGCCACGCCCATTTGCGAAGCACGACGTGGACGTGGCCGTGGACGCACCAAGTCTAGGGTTCAGATCGGATTGCCCATAACGGGAAAATATCGTGATCCAGAATCTGATCAGTATTACAACAACAACAATGTGAGTGGATATAAAAAGTGATAAGTTTTTCTTGAGATTTGATTAGTTTTGAGAAGTTACATCAAACTGTTCCATTCTTAAATATTTAGTTCTTTAAATTCTTTATTTATAAAGTCAGGCTTGTGATATTCAGTAAAGAAGACTGTTAATTAATTATTTTATATGTTTTTAGGGCGCCAAAATCCTGCAAGCTTCGCACTTTGATCTCGAGTACGTTTTGGGCCATAAGATTGCCTTCTTGTGCGTGGCCAAGGGCAATCCCCGACCCCATATCACCTGGTACAAGGACGGGGCGGAGATCTATCAGCACCTGTATATGCACGTCCACGAATGGCGCATCGGTGACGACAAGGTCAAGTCAAAGATCGAAATTGACCCTGCCACCCAGATGGATGCCGGTCTGTACGAGTGCACGGCTGACAACATGTACTCCATTGATCGGCGCAGCTTTAAGACCGATTTCTCCATCGCCTTCGACTGATCAGAGTCTGGACCTCAGTTTAACAACCGAAAGGTTAAAGAAGTCACCCGGAAATGGAAATATAAACCAGAAACAAATCTGAAACGTCATCCCCACTATTTTATCTTCGGAATCTGTAATGCTAGGATCAAGTTTGAAGTTTCCATTTATAAAAAGAAACAGAAGAATATGTTTTATATTCAAAACAATATGCATCTAAAGATCTTTCAATGGGTGAACTCTAACTGCTATTCAATAATGATGTTTTTATAAAATTGTTGTATTATAAAAATAAACAAATTTAGTTGTTATAAGTTTAATGAAAAACTTGTCAACTTTGTAAGTCGAAATACCCAGACTTTCGAATATTTAAGACCCTTGAATTCCCGAAATTGTTTTCTACTTACATCAGATCACGTTTCACTATGTCCACGTAGTCGTGCGACCTGGCATAGTAACCTCCCTCGGACAGGGCACCCCAGAAGTTGCTCCACAGCTCGTGGTGTTTGGTGAATAGAGGAGCCGCGAATTGCCTGAAATTTGTAAATAAATCGATGTTAGTAGATGAAATCAGTCGCCTTTGTCCTCGACCTTTAATAAACAAGATACAAATCGTGTTGTAATGAGGTCTTTGCCTTGACCTACTTGTTTAGCCTAAGCAGCTCACGGAGTACCTCGCCGTCGTCAATATGCGCATCTGCGTCCAGGAAGAAAATGTAATCGCTGTGTTGCAGTCGAGCCTTGTCACTAAAGTCAGAATACAAAAAAAAAAAATGGATTTAATATAATACAAAATTAATTAATTATAATTTAGGTTTACATATTTATTAGTGACTTACAGGGCCAATTGCCTGCCTTGGCGTTCATCTAGTTCATCCGTGGAGAGAGTGAACTTAGCACTAGCGTACTTTTCACCATATTTATTGACAAATTCTCGGGTGTCGTCGTCGTGCAAGGGTACACCGCTGTACATGAGCAAGTGCAGCTTCTTCTTTGGATAGTTTAAACTCTCGACGCCCTCGAGGAACTGGTCGTAGAACGGCACGGGTGTGGAGGCGATCACAGCTAGAGTTATGACCGGAAGATCGTTATCCTATAAAAAAAAAATAATTTTTAAAATTTACAAGCAAAGTTAAAAACAAAATAAAAAAACTCACATCCAGGTCTAGTCGATATTCCTGGCACACCAAACACTGGCCATTGAAAGTCTTGGCCAGATAGTTTCCGTAGGCATTTAGATCCACCTTGCTCAAACCATTGCCATGGATAATGGCCGGCGTTGTCATAAAGTCCACATTCTGCAGGACACCCTGATTGGTCTCGAGATCCACTTTCAGCTTCACATCATTTTTGGCCCCATGAAGGTTTTGGAATAGCCTGGATTGAGTGTCCAGCTTCATGCCCAGCTTGGCGCGTTTCGTTTCATCGAGGAAAACCTTGGTGAAGTAGAGCTGGTCATCGGCGGTGTCCTCAATGGGGTCCTCCAGCAGGCCATAAACCTGCGGCGCATAACCGATAAAGGCCCCAGAATTCAAGAATCGCGAACCCTTTCCCTCCACTTCGGGATAATCGTTGGCCAGACTTTTATCTGGCCAACAGAATTTCTCGGCAGAAAGGAGCAACTTGGCTCCGGATTCCTTAAACTTCTCCACAATCTCCTCCAGCGTAGCTGTGAACACCACATCGTAGCTGTAAGATTTGAATTTACATTTTAGGTGTCATGATAATTGATATTTGAATCGCTTACCTGTCCGTGAAGAGTATTATCGTCTCTGGATCATTCTTAAAAGGAGCAATGGCTTTACGTAGAAGATTTAGCTTGAAGCCGCCGCCGGGATGCTGCATATCCCCGCCCTTCCATTCTTCTCCCAGTCCAAGGGTGGTAACCTAATTAAATCATATTTATATTATTATTATCTAGATTATGTTAATCTTAACTGGATTCTATGGATTTCAAGCTTGGCAACTGGATATACAAACTATTTAACAAGAAAATATCGTAGCAAGTTTTTATGAATTTCAATTTTAAGCCGGTTGTTCGGGGTTAAGATCTTTTTAAACTATAGTACAGAGATGGCTACAATTTTCGACTTGGAAACTAGTTTAGTTTGAAGTATTAAATAATCTGCTTTCAGTTTTCAAAAGCTCTAACACACTTCCTCTTTTACTAGGACTAAAAGGACTTATAGAAGAATATAGAATTAAATAATAAATAAATAACAACCTTTACATAGTTTCTGGTTCATTATATTATATTATTATAAATGTATATGTAATCCAAAACCCATAGAATGAATTAAAGATTCATTCAACAATCGCCGCAGATCAAATGACTTGGGTCTCACAGTTCTCTGAATACGAGAATAATAAAGAAACTCAAAACATAAAGGGGAAGGGATCAGCTTGAGCTAATAAAAAAAATTAAATAAAATAAAAAAGCCGGCTTATCAGCATATTTTGTTGCCGTCAATTTCTTTCCTAACTGGAACATACACATATTTTGTGACATCTTCGGGACCTGATAATCTGCCGCAATCAGACCGAGAGAATAGAAAGTTCCAGAGCTATCAATAGACTGGGAAATCAAATAGGACTGTATTGTGTTAATTACCCCGGCAACTGCACCCGATTCAGTCTGAAAGACTACGTGACTCCAACATGTGTGCACTGTATGTTGTCGCTGCCCCACAATGTCCAGCCAATCTCCGTGCTCCACATCAGAAAATCGGACGCCAACGCCGGATGCTCGGGTAGCGGCGTACACTCACATAAACATAATATATTCCATATACCAAGCAGACTTTTATTTAGACAATACAATGTTGCTAAAGTATGCCAAGCTAGTCGGCAAAGTCTTGAAAGCTTTAAAAAATTCTTTCTTATATTTGATGATAGAAAACATCAAATTTAAGACATCTATGTATATAGGTTTTTATGACAACTCGACTGCTTGATTAGAAATTCATCAATAAAAACAATCAATTCTAATTTGCATAGAAAGAACTCGTCAAGTTTGCAAATTTCCAACATGGGCATAACTGTATCTAATCGTCTGACTTAGATTTAATGTGTCTTCCAAAAACATAAACCTGTTTCCATATTTAATGTGAAATAAAAACACAGTCAGTCCATTACATTTTATAAATTAAAAATTAAGAGAAATATTAATTAATTGCTTTTAAAAGGCTGAAGAAACTGGGGAAGGAATAAACTAAAGCTGAAACCAGTGGTTGTAGTACAAAATTGTTAATTTATAATACATTTCTTCAACATGGGGAAAGCTACGAAGATGCCATATTTAGTACACCATCTATTCCTAATGATTCTTCATAAACCGCAAAGCTTAGAAAATTCTGATTTTAGATATCCAGTGTGAACGACATGAAGCGTCGATTTTTTACGTTGATCTAATTAATAAGAACTTAAATGTAATTTAAATCTCACCTCGATGTCGTAGACGCGTGTAGATCTCAGATATCGGGCATAGCCATCTGTGGGTTCAGTGGCCACAGTAAACACTTTGACTTTGTCTGCGGAGCATTGAAAAGAGGTGTGAATGATTGATGATTTATGTAGATGTGTATTAGTAAATTTAGTAGAAAAATATTAAGCTTGTTTTTAGGTTACTGTCTTGCTTTTTATACCCTTGTATAACCCCTAATTTTAGTCAGAATCTTGAAAAGCAGCGATGAAGCCATTTCTGACCCTATATATCATATATATTCTTGATCAGCATCAGCAGGCGAGTCTTTTTAGAAATGTCAGCAAGAAATAAATATTTCAGAATTTTTTCAAAATTTTATAAGGGGTAACATCGTTAAAATTTTCAAAAATTTGAAAAAATTTTAATTTAAAAGAATTTTAAAATTCAGTATGCAGATTTATTAACCTTATAAAAAATAGCACAGAACAGCTTTCCGAACTGAATTTAGTGCATTTTTGGCTTAGTTATGATCGATTTACTTCTCAATCCTGCACACTGCAAGGGTATACAAACTTCGGCTTTCCGAATTTAACTTCCTTTCTTGTTTTAAATGATGTAGTTTCGATTTTTTTAAATGCAAAGATCATAATTTTATTCTCTCATTCAATTTTAATTATAAAATTTAATTGTTTTATTTTACATTTGTTAGACTGATTTAAATTAAATTATTTAATAATAAAATAAAAAATCTTTGACTTTAGCAAGTTTGACTGTAGCATTATGAGTTATTTTATTGGGTCACAGATACAAAATGGTAATTGGATATACTTAAAATGGTCAAAATGGAATAACGAAATGCTAAATATCTATTGTCTTAGCAAGCCAATATTTTATATTGAACCTTAACGGGTCATATTAACTAGACAACGAGTTGAACAGGTTTCAAAACAATAATTATAAATATCGGGAAATAATTTGGTCGATCAAGCAATTTGTATCTGAATTCAATCTGACTTTGTGCATGCATCTGCATCTTGTATCTTGTATCTGCATCTGCTCTCTTCCAGGCAATTCCAGAGTAAACGACCCGCGCACCCACATCAAAGCGGAATAAAAACACAAACAAATTTTTGGATTCCATAGGGGAAAAGGGCAAGGGGTATGTAGTACATAAACATGTGTGTAGAAACAAAATCGCAGATTTTTAGCGGTGGCCTACGTGAGTGTAGATTGGACTTCATGAATGCAAGGCATAATTTTCTATGAACGCTGATGAGCTCATTCTAACTTAAGTCGTATAAAAAATAAATACAAACCATTCCAATTCTCAGTAGCTGCAACGACGTTGGCGTCGCTGTCGGCGTCGGCACTTGCTCCTTGCGACGTCACAGCCAGCAACAACAACAATAAAAACAAAGAGCCTTGTTGTTTCACTTGCATTGTGCTGGATATAAATTCCTTTTTTCCCAGGCTCAATTTCCAATATAATTTTAAAATTTTCTACACAGCACATTCGCCGTTATAACTGCAGCATCTTTCAAAAAAATCTCACAGAACTAAATTAATCCGTATCTGACGAATTGTTTCGCCGCCAGAAATTCAACTTCTGAAATTTAGAAACGCGATTGAGATACTGACAGGGGCAGCGGCAGCGACGCCCGCTGAACAGCTGATTTGTTGCTAGAGAGGGGCAAACAAATGTCGCACCAACTCGCATCAAGCATTAGATACATATACTGAAATATACTAACTGGTGTTCAGTATTTTATACGTATCTGTGGGATTTTTTTTAAATAAAAGAATTTACAGTATTTATTTTAAAACAGTGAATTAATAAACATTTCTGTAAATGTTTACATGTTTATTGTATGATAAAAATGTTTTAGAATTTTATAAAAAATAAATTAAATTAAAAAAACATAAGATAGACCACTGTATCTCAAGCCAGCACCGTATCAACACAGGCTTCGTGAGATTGAGTTTTGAAAAGCTGCTTAAAAAATCTGTAATATTCAAATAACAAAATAAACATAATAATTAATTATATAGATATAATTTGTTATATAGATATAATTCTCTTAAAAAAAAATTAGGAACTCAAATTTATAAACATTTATAAATTGTGGTGATATAAATAATTTTCTTTGGGGAAAAATATATATAAAAAAAAAAGAAAACTAAATAATTTTACCAAAATTAATAATAAAAAAACATAAGATTTTGGAAAAAGCCACCCTCCAAAAAGTATCTTATAATGCCACCTAAAGAATTAAGATCCGGCAGATTCTAAAAGCAAATCTTAAGATTAATAAACTCCTCCAAATTAAAAACACTTCATCATATTTTTGCGTACGACTATATTTTTTATTGTGTAAGTACTCTTGTTTAAAATATTTTGGTATTATTTGTTATTACAGCAATAAAAGATGGTGTTTTCTGCTACGCTTCGCTCACACTTCCAAACACACATTCTCGAGCCTCCTTCTCCTAACCCCCAGCTACAATTCACTCGTTAATGGATATAACTAAACATATTTATGCTCTATAGATATAGATTATACACGTTATACGAAAATACTACAAATACAATTGGCCAACAATGCTATGCTTAGGCCTAATTGAAAATAAACACGAGTATATAATTTACTTTAGCCTGTCCTTGCTTGAAGGTTGTACTTTCGACTTAATTTTAGCGCTGAAATCAGTGGACGATAAACGGAACTAGAGCCTAACTTAAACATAAACGAATTGGGTTCAATATTTGGTTTGGTTTTCAATTGTAAGTAACAGCCATTGGAAGTGCGTGTTTTTGGGTTTTTCTTCTGCGGATATTTCGATGCTGGCGATGTGCTCTCAGTGTTTCCTTTCTGGGGACTACGAAACCAGTGCATGGTGATAGTGCACTCGCTTCTGGCGACGCTTGGGCCGCGGCTTCAACTGCTCAAGCCTTTCTTCTGCTCCATGGAGAGTGACTGTGTAGGAGTGCAGACAAAGGATGGGCTCCCCGACAACGACTATGGGTTCCCGACTGAAACTGTGTGATGCTGGTGGTGTGAAAGTGGCGCTGGAAGTAGCTACTGCTGCTGCTGAGTGCTCCCGTGGAGCTTGTCAGGCGAAGGTCACCTGGTAGAAGAGCCACTCTTCCATGAAAGACGGCACAAAGGCCTTGGTGGTGGTGTATTTCACCTTGGGCCTTAGTAGATCCAATTGCTCCTCAAACAAGCGCAGCTGCACCTTGCAGGTGGAGCCATTGCCATGGGTCAGATACTTGCCATCCGGCTTCAGCACCTTGAAGGAGTGCTCGAAAATTGTGCGTATAAAGTCCCAGGTCTCGCCCACGGGTGCATCCGTGATGGGTATATCTGTGAGATCCCCAAACACATAGTCGAATTTGCGGCCGTCGGCAATGAACTTTTTCAAATACTCCACACAGTCGCCCACAATAATCTCGTACTGGTCGGTCTTGCGTTTCTCCAACACATCGCCACAAATGACGCTGAGGTACTTGTTGCAAGCCTGCATCACAATCTCATCGATCTCCAACATTACCACATGCTTGGGATTCTCCTTCAGCAGCTCGTAGAGCAGGGCTCCGTCTCCGCCGCCCAGGATGCATATCTCCTTGCCCTCGTAGTTTTCCACGCCGCGGCACATCAAAGTCTCGGTGTAGATCAAGTCGGATTCAGCAATGTCTGTGGGAGGGAATAATATAAAACTTAATATAAAACAAGAAAGGAAGCTAACTTCGGCACGCCGAAGTTTGTATACCCTTGCAGATTGGTTTCGATGTTTATATTATAGATTTAAATGCTGCCCACACTCACAAAACAGAGTTTCATTTCATTTTACCTATACTTGTTATGTTTACAGTTTGACAGTTACAGTTTTACATTCCCAGCTTTACATATTTTATACATTTACCGATCGCTTCTTGGCAGCTATATGATATAGTTGTCCGATTTTTATGAAATTTATACCAAAATTCTAGAATAATAAAAAAAGCTTATATCTCAGAGTAGATAAACATACGTAGAAAAACAACGAAGCTATAATTTTGTTCCTATTTATTTCTCGATCGTTCCTATGGCAGCTATAAGATATAGTCGTCCGATTTTCATAAAATTTTTACCAAAATTCTGAAATAATATAAAATGGCCATATCTAAAAAATTATGCAAAAATGTTTAAAAACAGTAAAGTTATAATTTTTTTTCTAAAAATATATGGAACATTTGTATGGGAGCTATATGATATAGTCGTCCGATCCGGCCCGTTCTGACATATATAGCAGTGAGAGTATATAGAAGACTATATGCTAAGTTTCATTCAGATAGCTTTAAAACTGAGGGACTAGTTTGCGTAGAAACGGACAGACGGACGGACGGGCAGACGGACAGACGGACGGACAGACGGACATGGCTAGATCGACTCGGCTGTTGATGCTGATCAAGAATATATATACTTTATAGGGTCGGAAAGGTCTCCTTCACTGCGTTGCAAACTTCTGACTGAAATTATAATACCCTGCAAGGGTATAAAAAGGAAAAACTTAAAGAAGTTTAATAAAATTTGTTGTAAAGTAGCTTTGACCTTAACAGAGAGAAACATCCTTGACCCCTCTCGCTAGTCTGCTTGTCCTACTTACTTTGCAGCTCATCCAGCAGCAGCATGTTGCCCAAGGTCTTGGAGTGCATGATTTGAATCTTCTGGAAGGGCGACCGAGCCTCGTAGACCACCTGGTCAATGTCGTACTCGATGATGCGCTCATCTGCGAAAGATTTAAGTTAAATTAGGGTTTGGAATAACTAGTAACTAATCCCTAGTTTTACTGATTTGCGTTCAATTGTAAGGCGGCACATGCAAAGTAACAACAAAAGTAAACAATTTACAGGAAAAAAAAAGATACATATATAAAAAATAAGGACAGGCGGTAAAATCTGAAAATACTGAACGGCGAATGACTGAAATGATCTATCATGCTGGGTGCGCCACTAGGAGAACTCTGAGAAGAACATCAGCTCGATGGTGCTGCATACGCTCAACGAACGACACACGATCACATTGCGTTCACATACGTTTCGGATGACATACAGCAGTAGCAGTAGTACGGGTAGTTGCTCTAGTTTCAATATGGATTGAGATTAACTCTTACCTGACGATGGGAAATACCTGGAGACATCGCCGCGCTTCAGCGTTGGCAGCTTCTGCGACTTGATGGACTTTAGCTTGATTGCCAAAATCTTTTCCAGGCTCTTAGTCTGCTATTAGTTTGTTTATTTATTGTTCGTAATGTTGTTGTTGTTGTTGTTGTTTTTCGTTGTGTCGAAGGTACCAATTATGAGCGAGCGAAGGCGGGGCAGGTGATTGGTCAATATTTGTACACATTGATTCACAGTTCGCAAGAATTTTGGTGTAATTTGGTATCCAGGAGATGGTGGCAGCGGTTGTTTCATGATGGTCGATGGAACGGTCGAGTGTCGATTGAATATAGATATGAAAATAAAAAATTTATTTCAAATAAAAATAATATCGAATAAGTGAAGGAGGGAAGCTAAAACAGCAGCAATGCCAATTTATCTTTTTAAAATAATTGTAGCTGCGAGGGGACTTGGAAATTGCAATAGCAATTGATTTTTTGTCAAGAAAAACTTTTTGTTATTTTTATTTTTAAAGCTAAATAAGCTGTTAAAATCTTTATCAATTTAATTAAGTATCCAAATATTTACTTTTTGTTTATAGCTCAATGATAATCGTTGTGTTTAAAGAATTTAGGAGTGAAACAAAATGACATATGGCTCTTTTTGTAGTGCTAAAAAGCTATAAAAAGATTAAATTGACATCACTGCTGACAAAATAGGAAGACCGCCTGAAAGATGGGACAAACTAGCATGCAGGAACGGGCTAGAGAAGTAATCCTCAACTAGGAGCAATGCCAGGAAGCTAAAGTCATGGACGGTGGGTGTGAGAATGTGCAGATATATTATTACAAGGCAGGTCGAATTTTTCTTGTGAATTTTTGTACAGAGCCCGAGATTCGGTGACCCAGGTGGCAGGTGGGTGTCCAATTCTGGTGATGGTCATGAAGGTATTTTATTTTCGTTTGGCGGTGGCGGCAATTGGAAATACTAGTGGACAAACTGCACGGGGTGTTCTAGATTCTGCAGTGGAATTTTGAAAGAGAATTTCAGTTGTATGTTGAGTGAGTACGAGTAAGTAGATATATATAGTTTGTATATAGAACTAGCAGGAACTAAACGGTATTTGGGTTTTCATTGTGACTTTGGATAGTTAGTCCGACCAACCTGAGCTAGTCATGTATATGTCGATATATCCGCCGCGCTTAATCGGGGGCAAGTACTTGGACCGATCGGAATCAAATTTCTGTCGCAGAATCAGTTCCACAGTGCGCATGGTCTGCAATGGTAATTTCCATTTTTATTTTTATTCAAGTCCTTCCACGGCACGATGAATAAATTAAAATAATGGAAGGTGACCTTCATTCCGGTGGAACGGAAACTCTTCGAACGACCCACCCCACTCACACCAGACGACGACTACGACACAGGCAGCCCGCCTGGCCCAACAAAAACTATTTTTAGTCGAAATACTTGATACTTATGAAAAAGGAAAGTGAAAAGAACCAAAAGGGAATATATAGCGCGCCATATAAATATGCAAGTGCCGCTGGCCCAGAGTGCATGCAAGTATAGGTACATATTGCAAAATAGGCAAACAAATATGTAAACAAAATTGCAATAGAGGGCTCAACCACACGCTTGGATTGCGAAATCTCTGAATTCACACAGCAAACAGTCGTAAACAGAATACAGAACAGCGTTGCCGGCTAGATAAGGAAATTTCCGCGTTTGTAGAACAGCAGCGTTCAAGATAATAAAACTTTTGCAAATGTAAGCTATTCCTGAATAAATAGCAGGTAGTATGCTATAATTTGTTGCGATTTCCAACATATTTTACGAAATTAAACTACAAAGTTTATATAGAAATTTATATATTAATTATTAATATACTAAATTAGAATTTCAATAAAAACATTTTTATTATTTTTAATTTTAATTTTATTTTAATAAAAATATTTGTATTTTATTTGTTAATATTTATTTTTTTAATATTGTTTTTAATATTTTTTAAATTTAATAATTTTTTATATTTTTTTTCTTATTTATATTAAAATTTCAAATTTTTAATTTGTATTGTTTTTATAAAAATGTATTATAATTTTAATAAATATACTTTTATTAAAACTCTAGCCCATCATACACTTAAAAACAATACAAAATTCTTTATATGTATTATTATTTAAAATTAAAATAAATGGTTTAGAAAATCTTAACCATAAGCAAATTTATAGGAACCCATTTGATGCTTTTTTAAGACACCTTTGAAGGGATTTCTATCCCTTATAATATAGTTTTTTCCTGCCTATATAATTAAATTTGTTTATAGATATTCAAATAATATTTTCTATTTTTGTGGTCGCAGTTGTTCATGTTTAATTTTATAGACATACATAGGCAGGTTCTTCACTTTGTCGTCTTATTTGTGCAGCCAAAAAAGTGACGAAATTCAAATGTAATAACGAAATAAAAACAAACCCGACCTTAAATCATTTAGGTAAATAATTATAAAAAGTAAATTCCGGGCAATAGTTGTTGTATAAGAACAGCACGCCTATGGGCGCATCGCCAATCAATAGATCTCTGAATCGTACCCACGTGCGCCGCCCAAATGCGGAGGAAATGGGACTGCGGACTGGGATGGCGGCCCCAAGTTAACCTATCAAAGCCCAGCTGGAGGAGGGCGGCCATGTGTGTGTGTGTGTGTGTGTGTTTGTTGCCGAAGAGGTGTTAGATAATAGAATAAATGCAGGGGGAGACCGCGGACGGGGGCCACTTGAGGCCAAGGACGCAGGGAAGGCCTGGCCTGACCCTGACCAAGTGCCGGCTGGTTTCTGCATACAGGGGCGCATGGAAGTGGAAAGCGGGTCGGTCAAGAGCACGCGACACACACCCCCGAAGCACACCGGCATATATTAACACTCGAGCATCGGCGCGGCGTATGAAAGTATGTGTGAACGGGGAAAATCAATTTCGTTTTGTGCTGTGGAAAATCTTTCCCCAATCTTATCGTCGGCGACATCCCGAAACTGGTGGCACACGGCTGGGTTTAATTGTGGGGGAGGGGATGGGATGTTCGATATGCACATTTCACTTGTCGTACGTACGTCAAAGGAGATGCCCTCCTTGCCGTCGGGCAGGAAGTACTCCACGTTGAGCGTCAGCAGGCCGTGCTGGAAGATCCGGCAGGTAATCACCGTGTCCTTGTTCTCGTGCAGCACCGCAAAGTAGCCGTTCTCCGGCGACTCCATCGAGTAGGCCAACTCCAGCTGCGGGAAGACGTGCTCCAGCTCGTTGCGCAGGATCTTGGCCACCTCCAGGCGCTGCTTCTCGTCGCTGGTCTTGTCCTTGTCCAGCGTAAAGTCGAACAGTATTGTGTGA
This sequence comes from Drosophila bocki, assembly GCA_008042715.1. NCBI lineage: Eukaryota > Metazoa > Arthropoda > Insecta > Diptera > Drosophilidae > Drosophila > Drosophila bocki. Next base: position 212,401 of record VNJY01007824.1, read on the forward strand.
GCCGCCATGGTGTTCGCGTCCGCCGTAAAAACTTTTTTAAAATCCCGAACCGCACCGAAATACTAGAGATGTGAGTCTTTCGATACACCACAGATGTTGCTATCGGAGGGCGATAAATCAGTGGGGCAGCACTTTTAATGGTCTCTTTGTTATCGCACAAAAATCACGAAAATAACGGAACAATTTATTTTTAAATTTTATTATCAGGGCCGAACTTTGAACATAATATTTAATGATTAAATAAAAACCCATTTTAAAATTTATAGTTTTTAGGAAAGTAAAAAGAGTATATTGGATTTTTTGATTTCAATAAAAATTTACCATATGTATATTTTATAAATACATGGCACATATATTAACACATTTTTTTGACAGCTATATTGCAATAAAAATATATTTAAAAACTGAATAAACTGTATGGTGTGGCCCTTATGACTACATATAATCAAATGTATTAAACAACATGAACAAAATACACAGGTATTGCTCAACTTTTCCAAACAACTCTTATCGGAACAATTAATATTATTAAATTTGAATAAACAAAACACTTTGAAATTTGAATATATTTATAAGTATTTGTATTGTAGCCTTGATCCCCACAACCACTGATAACAATTTTGGGGCATTGGGTTAACAAGCGAGTTCAGAGACCTCTTCTATTTCCATTTTAATCAAGCTTTAATTGCATATATTTTTAATTAGTAGAATGCCAAGGATTAGTATCTATTTTTAAAATTCAGGAACCGTTCGATTAGGGGCTCATGTTCATAAAACTTGGTAGAATTGATTAACTCATCCATTACGCCAAAGAGCTCCCTCTCCCGAGCCAAGGTTTCCGGAGTCAGCTTGGCCTTCATCTTGGTAGCGCCATCGACGAACTTGGCGTGGACCTTCTCGTCCTCCTTGGCAAACTCACTGGCTACTCCAAGTAAACCCAGCATGCTCATTGCAATCACATTAGCTTCAGTTGAGGACGGAACTAACTGGCCCTGTAAATTTTCAAAGACTTCCTGCAAACCCTTGACATGGTCAAACTTTTCCTGGACAGAGCCTCGCTGACGGAGCTCCCTTCCACGGTTCACGTACGCCTGGAGGGCTGCTGATGCGGGTCCACGTTCTGCTTCCGGCACACTTTCAACGATTTGTCCCACAAAGTTAATGGTGATGGTCAGCATATTCACGAACTGGATGCCTCGAAGAGTATCGAAATATCCGAAGAATTCGGCAATGATCCTGTTTTGCGGTTGGACCGGACTAGCACTGGCCAGGCACTGTGGTTTTATGAGTAAAATATAAATTAATTTATATTATATTATTAAATTATATTAATTATAATTTACCAAGGTAGCCAGCGAGATGAGGAGCAGGCAGCGCATCTTGAACAAATGTTTTGAATCGAATCTATTTTGGCAGAGCGCTTTCTGTGCTTTTATAGGCGTTGGTCTATCAGGGAATGGTCTTATCGCCTAATTACTAATATTATGATGCAAGGAACATTAACTTTTGCAATAAGTCTATCAATTTGACTTTTCTGATTACGTTTATTGATGTTTTTAACAAATCGTTATTATAGTTTTAAATTATCAGTCAAAAATACAATTAAATTTCTTAATTTTATTGCAGCAGTGTTGTATTTAATATTATTTATTAATAATAATTTTTTTACAATGATATTTAAAATGTAACGGAATGAATTACAGGGTTGTTTCACATTTCGTAGAGATGTGCAACCACCGATTGCGATAACAATAATAGCGTCAAAGAATCGATAGGCTTATCGATGTGCCCCCACCCCTATTAGCCCGTTTCCAAAGGCAATCGTTTTCGCGGTAAACAACACAGTTCTTGAAGCTGCTCGCCACCGCTTTAAATTACATAAATCGCGTACATGAGGGCAGCATAGAGGCAGCAGCGGCGCCAGCAGGTACAGTGCGCGACGGGCGGGGAGTAACCCCAGAGGCGGAATCTGTGCGCACCTGAACCTGAACTTGAATGTCGCGTGTTGTTGCTGCTTTTATGCTAGACGTAGGCCAACAAACAACAACAAGGCTGCTGGCGGCAACAATGGCCTGCTAATTATAAATCTCTCGATCCCAGAGAATCGGCAGACGGGTGCTTGCTCAGTGCTGTCGTTGTCTTCGGTGATGTGTGGGCGCCGCAGCATGCCAATGTTGTTACGTCGTCGTCGTCGTCGCCACGCCACCGCCACCCTTTGTCCGCGAGCCACCCCCAAAGTGGCGGCAGCAGTAACAATACGTTCGCGGGGGTGTCACCACAGTTCTTGCCAAGTGTATTGATTTTTTGAATCCTTTTTCAGCTCCTGGCTTCAGGATCCCCCAGGCGACAAAGGCAGGTGAGCAAAGTGGAGTATACCCTTGGGCAAGCCACTCGACTAACCGTTTGCATTCATTAAAAACTTGCAGCACGCAATCCTTGCGGCAGCAGCAGCACCCCAATTAGCCAGATTTCTTGACTACGTCATCGCCGGGCCCGAAATAATTTGCATTGCGGCGTCAAGCCAAGAGCAGGCAGGCAGGCCGGAGAGCAAAGTCGCATTTGCATTGTTCGATGACGTCCGGCACAACTATTAATACGGGGGCCGAGAATCGCATCAACAAAAGGCACGGGCACGGGCACGGGCACAATGAATTCAGCTCGCGAGATCCGCCAGATAGCAGAAATTAACTTGACAAAGGCCAGGGCCAGCGCGTGATGTCCGGTTAGCACCTTTAATTTGGATACATTTTTGGAACTGGACTGATTAGAAGCGAAGCCAGCAGCATGCAGCACAGCACGGCGGGCAGCGAGGAGCGGATAGCCAGCACCACCAGCAGCCCGCGATCCGGCCACAAGTCCGCTGGCTCCCTGTTCGGTTTGCTGAGCAAGCGGCCCAGCAAGGTGGAACCACATCCCGTGACCCCCGAATCGCCAAGATCACAGCAAAGACCTGTGTCTGCCTGCGGCCAGTACGATGTGAGCTTTGCCAAGTGCAATGCAGAGTCGTCTACGGGAAACCACCTGAACAACAACACCAGCAGCAACCATAAGAGCCAAACCCTGCCGCTGGAGAAGTCGCACAGCGGACTGATCAGCTTCCACCGACGGAGCAAGCCGCCTGCCTCGAAGGGCAAGAATCACTCGCATCGCCACAGCACCGATGCGGGCTCCCAAAGCGATGGCGGCACCGATGTGGTAATGCGACGCAAATCGCCCAAGCATCGATCGCCGAATCACAACAGGTTTAGCCACCAGTTCAGCCTGTGCTGCAAGGCGGAGAAGAAGCCCCTAACGCCGCCGGTCACCGTGCGTTATAACTCGATTCCTGATAGCAACAGCGTTCTGCGGCGGGATAATCTCTCCCTGAGCTGGAGCATGGTGGACAACAACTCGGTGTCGCTGCATTCCAGCGAGGGATCTTCCCAGCGGCCGCGACCCTCGAGCGAGTGCGCCAGTGCCCCCGAATCGCCGGTGGCCAGTAAAACGTTCTTTGCGCAATGCAGCAGTGCGGCGGCCAATGCTTCAGTGACCAGGAGTGAGAGCCTGCAGCATAGGTCTCCGATCAGACCCATTGCCGTGTCCGCCTGTCGTTCGCGACTGCGACTGAAGCTGTATCCGCCGGGACAAGAGCTGCCGCCCTTGCATGCCGCCGAGGAGCCCGGGGATATAAAGAGAGCTACCACGCCGCAGCACATGTCCTCGCCGAATATAGCCACCCAGCCCGATGGCATTGAGCCGATGCAGGACCAGGCCGGAGTGCGTTTCATGTCCCACGAGAACATGACCCTGCAACGACAAGGATCCGGCTCGAATTTGGCTCGTCAAACCCTGATGGCGGCGCATGCCTTGAACCTCATCCCAGCGGAGAAGGCGAGGGAAAGGAGCTTCCTGGATGGCAGGCTGGGATCTACTTCGCTGCTGGGTCCCAGCGAGCTGAGCCGCGTGCTGCCCCAGAAGGAGGTCACCATCTTTGTGGGCACGTGGAACATGAACGGGCACAGTCCACCCAAGTAAGTTGTAAAAAAAGGCAGGAATTATCATTGGATTTACATGGGATTTTATTACAGACAGCTAAACGACTTTGTGCTGCCGCCAAATGTGGAGCATGTGCCCGACATCGTGGTGATGGGCACCCAGGAGTCCAGCCCGGATCGCTTTGAGTGGGAAGTCACGATACAGGAGACCCTAGGACCCTCGCACGTGTTGTTTCACTCCACAACACTGGGCACCCTCCACCTGGCCGTGTACATGCGCAGGGATCTCATCTGGTATTGTTCGGCGCCGGAGGATGCCTCGATGTCGGTGCGCACGGGTTCCGCTTTTCGCACAAAAGGAGCGGTTGCCATATCCTTTTGCCTTTTTGGCACTTCCATGCTGTTTGTGACCTCGCATTTGACGGCGCACCAGCAAAAGGTGAAAGAGCGGGTGTCGGACGTGAAGCGGATTATCAATGCTCTGGATCTGCCACGAAATCTGCCGAATTTGCGGCACAAGAATAAGGATGTGACGCAGAACTTTGATAATGTCTTCTGGTGCGGAGATCTGAACTTCCGGCTGGGAGAGCCGCGCGAGAAGCTGCTGGAGTGGATACAGAACACCAAGTTCCCGCTGCCGTCGCACCTACCGCATGGCTACATGCATACGGATCAGTTATCCTCCGTGCTGGCCGATGGCGCTGCCTTTCGTGGTTTTATGGAGGCGAACATAACATTTCCACCCACGTACAAGTATGATCCGGGCAGCCAGAACTTTGATACCTCGTCGAAGCAGCGGGCGCCGGCCTATACGGACCGGATTCTCTACAAGTATCGCCAGATGCAGGGACTAGTCATTCGGCGGCAGACCATTGTTCCGGGAGTGTCTACGCCCACGCAGCCCTACGTCCAGTGTCTGCTGTACGACTCGGTGCCGTCGATAACCACCTCGGACCACAAGCCAGTTTGGGCGCTCTTCCGAACCCTCATCCGGGCAGGGACCGATGCGTAAGCATAATATTTCTTTTACTTTAATTATTATTTAATGTATTATTATATATTTATTAGAATTCCCCTGGCTGCTGGCCTTTTCAGCCGCGACATTTACCTGGAGGGAATGCGTCGACGCCTGAATAACCAATACAGCGGTGCCTCGGCCGTTTGTGTGCTGCAGTAGGCCAAGGAGATGGTTCTTCCCCAACCCCCCCAGTGGAATCTCAAAGTGCTAGTCAATGCTTGCCAACGGTTGTGCGACGCCTTTGTATTAACCCGATTAGATTGTTACCTAGCGCGCGTTACCCAATGCAAAATGCTGCGGTAGTTCGTAGGCGCTGCCTTTCGCCTCGAGGCCTTAGTCCGTAATACGTTCCTTGTGAGATTATTGAATGCATATACTCAAGCAGCAATTCTGTACCTCTACTCAAAAGCACAAGCTTAGTCCGTAGTTAAATTAAATCTGTTAGCTGAAAGTAGTCAAATATTGAAGTGAAATCGAAATATTGAATACTTTGAATCTGTAATCTAAACTAGCAGTAAATACACCGATACGAATCTAGTGAAAGGAGCCTTATTACTTGTTGAATACCCTAATATTTATTGTTAGCCTTTATTTTTATTTATTATTTAGTTTGTACGAGAGTTATTGTTGAATTATCTAAAGCAAAGTTGTTTATTTTTTATAATTTGCAAAGCCAAGTGAAGTTTTAATTTGTTATAAGCCAGCTTTAAGTTTTTGTTTACTCTTATTAAACGATTTAAACGGCCGAGTTATCCGTTCCCCTGTACAAGTACTGAAAATTGCAAAGGGAGGCACTCGACAATAACAAAAAGCTCGTTGGTCGTGGGGACCCCGAAAATGCACCAAAAACGACCGGAAAGGCCAACACCACCCTTTTTCCCCTCCCCCTTTCCCGCGGGCACACACACGCAAATATGTTAAACTTTTGACCAATTTCAACTTGAGTTGGTTGCCATCGGACACACTCCGGGGGCAGCAATTTATTGGATGGCGATTGGATACCGCTCGATGGCCCTGCTGCAGTGGCACCGCCACTTGTGCACCATACAAGTGGCCTCGCGGTCTCCTACCTCCGCCTGTTCCACCACCTATCCCACTCTGAATTCAACTGCGATCCAGCCATTTGTGGTTACCGACAGTTGCGTGTGTGAGAGCTCGTAACGAGGGCTAATCGAGGAGTGTTTTATAAGCTACATGGACTAGGAATCTTTAAGGTACGTAAAGTCTACGATCTTCTTAATATCATTTAAGATTTATAGAAAATATAATTACTGAAGTGTAGAAAACATTAATTCATTAAATCACTGCATTTTTACTGACCCATTCTTTAATTTTCCTAGATTCTTAAACAAATTAAGAATGTCTTCAAAGTAAAAAATTTTAAAAATATATAAAACAAATATTTCTATTTATTGTAAATAACAAATATGGTTACATGCGAATTTGTTGAAAAATACATTATTTTTAACTTTTGCAGGGTTAATACTTGCTTGCAAAGTAGTTAAGGAGCCATTTCCGACCCTATATATCATATATATTCTTGATCCGCATCAACAGGAGAGTCTTTCTAGCCATGTCCGGAGAAAAAATATTGTTTGTTATTTTTTTCAAAATTTTATAAGGAGTTACATCATTAAAATGTTCAAAAATTGGCCAAAATTTTGATTTCTTAAATTTTTAAATTCTATATGCACATTTGTTAACCTATTAAAAACTATTATAGAAAAACTTTCCAAATTAAATTTGGTGATTTTTTGGCTTAGTTATGATCGATTTTTGATTCGTTGCCGTGATCCTATGACAAACTAGAAGGGTATACAAGTTTCGGCTTCCCGAAGTTAGATTGCTTTTTTGTTTCACTTTATAAATATATATATTATATATCAACACATTTTTCAATTCATTCCATGACCGCTATATAATATAGTCTTTTGTTCTCATTTACCTAAAACCAAATTTCTAAAATTTATAAAAAATTTTCCAATTGCAAAGTGTATTTAAATATGTAGAAAAATAGCCAGTTTATAAATTTTTTTCTTAATTTACCCGACCAATGTAAGAACCCCTAAATGAGATTGTTGCCTGATCTGGAGAAATATTAACCAATCTCATCTCGTACACTGGATTCTGCAGCCCAGCGTGTCAGCCACTTGTCCAAAATCCGTTTTCGAAAACGATTTTGAAGAAGTCGGTGATTAAATCGGGCCCTGCCAGACGGACACTTTTGGCCATTTGTACTCGTATTGGCCTTTTCCGCGTTGAGTGCCCCCCGACGGAAACGGACCCCTCTCTTTCGGGTTCGTAGAATTTGTTTAAAAAAAAAAGAGAAACAATTTCGAATGCAGTTTTTGCGCTGCGGTCAGCGAATGGCATTGTTTGGGCTGCTGCTGTTATTGTTTTTTCTGCCAGCCCTGCTGTAATTCATAAAGTTTTTGGTGCAATGCATACTTTCTGGTTTGGCACGGGCATTGGCGCTGAAATTAGTTTGCAAAATAAAATTGCACTTGGCGCAGTGGTGAAAAAAAAAAAAAAAAAAACGGAAGCTCATTTCCTTTTCCGTGCGAAGATTTAACCACAATATATGAAATTATATTAGCATCGCAGAGTCCATATATAAAAACTATGCCCGTTCTGTCAGGACCTGTGTCCGTGTCTGTGCCCTGCACATTAATATCCTGTGCGCATTCGTACGTGTTAATATGACTTTATGACTTCATATGTGTCCATATTTTTGTCGTCGCCGCTTCACACTAAAAAGTTTTATTGTTAGTTACGCTGCTGCCGCCATCAAAGCAACCATTTTCATTCACAGCGTCGGAGATGCAGAAATTATTAAAAATTTTCCCTACTCGTATCTCAGGAACTCGTTTGCACCGTCACAGACACACAGACTTTTACCACTTTTTTCATATGTAACCGGGAGGCGTCCTGGATGCATCGCCGTGAGCGATGATGGATGCGAGTCCTTTGGGTGTCTTGCAATGGAAAACAGTGGGTCTAGGATGGAAATTCTTTTGTTTCTAAGTATCATACACTATTCATAAAATGAAATAACAGGTTATTTAGAAATTATATATATTTCTTTCTAGTTTAAGGATTGACAAGGCTAGTCTTTTAACTATGAAAAGTTAATTTGAAATGTAAAATTTTAATACTGAAAAGCTTTATTTGGCCCATTATATTTTAGTCAGACCCTCGACAAAGTCCTGGCTCCACATTAACGGCAGCTCCCATACGCTGAGGGCCCCTTCGAGCATATGCTACCCTCTTGGAATATCCCCGGCATTCGGCGAAGCCACTTGAATGCTTATTGTACATTTCAAACAACTCTATTACGAATATTTTTCATATTTTCTTCGCAAGTGGGGCACGGAAAAAGTTAACATTAAAAGCGATGGCGGTGCCGAAAAGGCTGCCGGAGTGACTTTTTCGCGCGGATGGGGATGGGGGGGGCCAGTCAAAGCAACCAATTCGCATGCGGCACGTTACATTTTCGCAATAAAAAATGAGGACCGCTTTGCATGCATGCATCTGTAGGAGACTGCGAATCGCACTTGCTTTTTCGGGGTGTGTGCGTGTGCGGAGGGGGATGGTAAAAGTAATAAATGTACGTGCCGCACTACCAACAACTCCAGGAAAAGCGGAAAGGAAAAGCTCTCTCCTCACACACACGGGTGTAGACCGGGACATCTCGTGTCAATTTAGCAGGAAAAAAATAAAGAAAACTGTCAGTAAACGATTGGTAAGATACCCTTAAGATATGGTAAATGGGTGTTGAAAATATAAAACTATTTTCTAAAGAAAATCTATCAGAGCTTACTCTTTTAAAATTTAAAGAATAATTTAAGAATCTATTTAAAAATCTATTTAAATTATTATAAGCATAATTATGGTAAGGTTCAAGAAATCATAAATTAATTATTATTTGCAATTATTATCTGCAAGAATATAATAATAAAATAGGATGCTTACGTTTTCGCTTCGCGTGAAGTCTCCTACATATCACGATCACGATGCATGCAGATGCAAGGATACGAGTGTGAGGACTTCCAGGACTCCTGGGAGTAAATGTAATAAAAATAAACTACGACTGCCATGGAACCCAGCACCCGCCATACTTTTACCCATTCACATTTCGTATGCTGTTTTCCCCGGCATCCATCTCACAATGCTTTCTATGTATTATGCGAATTCTTTTTCCTGGCTCTTTCTTGGGGTGTCCCCCCCAGAAAAGGGACCTGGAGGAGGCGGGAGTCTGCGGCGACGGGTCTCAAACGGCTTCGCACGCACCACTCTCGCGTTTGAAGTAGCTCTGGATTGTATAAAAGTAACCATAGCTACCATAATTTAATGAAAACATAATCTGCATTCAGAAAAAAAATAAGAAAATCGCAGAGCTAACGCCAAAGCCAAAGCCCAAGTCGAGTCCGCGAGTGGAGAGCCCTCGACAAAGAGCAGGATGCGGCAAGGATACACCGATATAAAATCGCAGTCGACAGGACTATGTGGAGGGCCCTTAGGGATTTGTTTGGTCGCCGAGTTCCGTTTCCCGATGCCAGATTGCATTAGAGATTTTATTGGGGGTATTGGACATCAAAGTAAAATGTAAAGCAAACAATCAAAATGTGATTTGCCATTAAACTTGGCAATTAAAATCGCATGCATATATGTATATATTAACATATGTGTATATAAACATAATATGATTCCGGGAAAAGTAACAAAATTTTAGTGATTCCGGGAAAAGTAACAAAATTTTAGTTCGGAACCAAACGGTCTCAGTTTACTAAATTAAATAAAATACACCGCCCCGTTCAATAGCTTATATTTTCATTTTACATATAATAATTAATGTAATGTTTAATTTTTTAAATAAAAATTAGAAATGAGCTTAATGATTAAACTTTAATTTATCAATTAAAAAGTATTAATTAAAGTTCACAATTTTTATTAAAAGTAAACATGAGAGTTGAAAATTTCATTTAAAATAGTATCCTTTTTTCATTTCACAAATTAGGAATGCCTCATTTTTCTATAGGGCAGTGCCCTTTGTAGGTTCCAATTTTAATTTTATGCATAACTTGTGGCAATACTAAGAATTAAGGCAATAATTTTTATTTACCGATTTAATAGTATCAAACCAAGAATCAATTCTTTTAGTGTATTTACACGTGTTCACTTTTTCAAATTTACACAAACCTATGGAAATATAGAGGGAGATCAGCTTTATAAATACATATGTCTTATCAGCCCAGGCGGATGCCTCTTCGAAAGTCGTATGTTACTTTTGCGACTCAGTTTATTAGAGACTTTCAAATACAGTAGTTCTACATATACTCCCAATAAAACGATGTTCAACTGCGGAAATTATCTTCTTTGTGCACTGATCTTTTGGATTCTATGGAATGGATGCTTGGCCGATCATGTCTGTCTTCTCGATGCTCCCAATCCGAATGGTTGCGATAGCTTCTGCATCAATGCTCTGCGACCACAATTAGATAGTTTGGTGGATCAGCAGGTCCATTTGAAAACACAACTACAGAGGTTGGAGGCCCAATTGGAAGACCGACTTCAGGATTTAAAAAAAAATGTGCTGGAGGTACAGACAAAACTAGAAGGACAGCTAAAGACGATCCTGACTAAAATAGATAATCAACTGGTGAATAAGATTTCAACCCAACAAGAAAGCAAAGCAGAGCTAGTGGGGAAGAAGATACCACCGGGCTTTGAGCGGTTATGTTCAAGTTATCTTCGATTCGAAGAAGAGAGTGCCCAAAATTATATGAATGCTGCTAAAACCTGTCAAGAAATGGGTGGTCATTTGGCCTCCTTTAAAAACATACGAGAATTAGATATCATCAGACCGTATCTCCGTAGAAACAAAGTATATTGGCTGGACTCCAGTGGCTTGGATGACTTATTACTTTCACAAAACTACTGCAAAATGTTTTGTATAGGTTGCCGTACGTCCATCAGTCTATGCTATAATAAAGCTTATTTTATTTGCCAAGCTGATAATGAAACCTAGTGAAATTTGCTTTGAAAATAACAAATAAATTTTGATTTCGAAAAATAATATTTTGTGTTGGAATCACTATGCTTTGGAAGGTTATTGAGCTAAATAATTAAATTTATGAACAGATTTTTTAAAAATAAAATGAGAATGAAATTTAAACTCTACATGAAAAACTTTAATAATAATAAAATAATATATATTTAAAATAATTCAAGGAATTCATTCATTTTATTTTTAAAAAATCTGTTCATAAATTTAATTATTTAGCTCAATAACCTTCCAAAGCATAGTGATTCCAAACCAAGCAATGGGATGTAAAAATCATGCAAATATCGAATGCAACGGGAAACTCACATTAATACTCAACCTCTTGGAGCTCCATTTCCGGCAGTTTATATATTGCTTTAACTATCTGATCCGCGAGGCCATTGGCAAGTATCTGGTTACGTTTTATTTTCTTTCTCCCATTTTATTCAATTTTCCGTTTAATTTTTTCACTGGCATTTCGGATGATTCTATGGCAGCTCCTTGTATTTGCGCGGGTACGACCAACAACTTCAGCAGCGACTTGAGTAGCTGGCAGCAAAGTTTCCTAGACAACTCCTTCAGGTCCGCGGAAAAGAAAGTCGAGGGACTGCTGGCTAAATATGCTTTAGCCTTTGCTGAATCAGCAAGGCGCAAAGGACCAAGGACCACTTGTGAATACGCTTTGATGCGCGCGGCTGTGTGCGTGAGTGTGACTGATGTCGATGGTGCGTTTTCTTCTTTTCCTCCTTATTGTTGAAGCGGGGATTTTTTTCTGAATAGGTTGGGTCCTGCCTGGAATTATACCGAAACTCTCGCCATCCTTTTGTGCCTTGATATTTATTTATTTTGACTTGAGCTCGGCGGCAGAGCAGCTCTTCAAGTATTTCGTGAGTAGCGTAAAATACGCGCGCGAAATGTAATAAAAACATTTTTTCCAGCGGCTGCAGCCAACATCTTATTCCTTCAGTATGCTGCAGTCGATTTCTAGTGGCGCCGCGGGCTCAACTTCTGGCTTTGAGCTACTGAACTCGCAGTGGCTGCTGCCAAAGTATCTACAAGATATTTTTAATACATGCTCGCGACTCGCAGTGCGTGCGTCGGCTTACTGGCTTCACCCACTTAGAAGACAACACTCATCCGTCCTGTTGGCATCCATTTGATGTTGGCTCGCTCTTTTTTCACTTTATCGGGAGCATAATGAAAAACATTCCAGTCTTATGCAAAAATATGTGATGCATTTTCGGATTATTTCATGATTTTTTTTGGGTTTACCCAAAGCTGCAGATTTTAAATACTGAATCGAAATATTAAATTGCATGACAAGTCCTTGAAATGGTTGCATCGGCTGAAGAGAACGTGTTGAATTTCGCCTTAAATATGTATTCGAAATTTGCATATTAAGCGACTCCTGCTGGCTGCTCATTTGCATTTGGCTTTCAGTTGGCAACACCTTGGCCCGAAAGTCAATCTTCATCCGGCTGTAGCTACACATTCATTGTCTTGAACTACGCCCCTTCGGTGTCTGGCCTGTCAACTGGTTCTGATTCAGGACTCCGATCCCAGTGATACGCCTGCCAAAACCAACCGGCAAAAGGCGATGATGAGCCGGAGGATTGGCACTGGGGGACCACACACATTCTCGTAGTTCCTGTTCGATTTGCCAGCTGTCGGAGCTTTGCAATTCAAATTTCGAATGCCCGAATCGTGGGCGAGACCAGTCAGGGCGAACGACTAAAGGCAAATTCAAATACAATTAATTTTAGGCAAGGCTACTAAATCACAATAACTTGGGAAACGGTTGCTAAAAGACTCTCAAGATTGAATAATTTTAAGCCTAGTAATATTATTAATAAAGATAATGCAAAACGAAGGATAAATATAAATAAAATGGGACGTTTTCAAATGGTTTTGATTTATTTTATTTTTCAATTTAATAAATTAACCTGAAGCTTACTAGTTAAAAATCAAAGAAACCTTTAGTTTATTTCATATTAATTCTAATACAGCACTCGGTATATGCAGCAGGGGAATTTTTTTCATTAGAAAACCCAATGCTACTTGAAGGACCGAACCGAGCCACACTTTGGGAGGCCACTTGCAGGCCTATTAGAAACTCATTAGTCGCACGACCCGGCCAAGTTTGAACTAATAATGTGGTGGCTGAGTCCGTTGGCCATCGGCAGCTCAATTGAAAGAAATTTTCAATTTAACGGCAAAGTGTGCCCCGAGCCCACAGAGCGGCATGTGACGCCTAGTGGCCTGGCCCGGCCGAGTCGGCAGCCAAGTGGCCAATTACGTTTAGGAATCAGGATTAAGGATTCAGGATACAGGCCCCGGCACAGGGCACAAAACCAATCTCAATCTGTGGCATCAAGTAGACAAATATAGACTATTGTATGCCTATGCACGTAATGCATTCCCATCCTGTCTCCATTTGGCATTCAAAAACTGTGCGTCTGTGCGATTTTGACGCATATTTGCCCAGGCCCAGTACCATCTCACCCACGTCCTTGTCTCAGCCATTGATAGTCACATTCGTACACCGAGAGGAGATTTAAGTCTAGGGATAGTTTAGGGCAAGTTTCTCCATTTCTGTTTCATACTCTCAGGCACTTTGTTAGTAGATTTGAAATATTTTAATCCTTAAGAGAGAACTACAAACAAAATAGTAACAAACTTTCTTGCTACATTTTTTTTTTAAATATTTTCTTCCTGTGCACATTTGTATCCGTGCAAGGCAGCAGCAGGCTGAAATGCACAATTGCTTCATTTCGCAAAAGGATTTTATTAAACCCAAACCCGACTGAAGTTGAAACCGAAGCAAAGTGTTGGTCGATAAAGGCAAGTGCCAGGCTGTTCGGTGCGGGGAAGTGAGTGTCCTGACAGCCTTTCCCAGCATCCCAGGCAATCGAAGTCGATTTGTGTGTGCGTGTGTCTGCGTCAGTTTGCGTAGTTATGGTAAATATTCATATTTGTAGCGTGTACGCAATGTGTTGAAATTAGCATTTATGAATTTTGTGCCAAATGTCGAACTCAAACACTTACGTGGCACGTACACACGCACGCATATAGCAGTCCCGGGCAGCAACTACATTGAGTGACTCTCGTCCCTCTCATTTATTCCCCGCCGCACCCGTCGTCGTCCTTTTTGGCTTCTGTGTGTATTATGCGAGAGATTCCTGGTTATGGCTTTGTGGCTTTCTGGGCCAGCGGCTCACATTCAGTCATTGGCCGTCCATTTGCATTTAGATTGCGGGGCCCAGAAAAGCCGAAGCTTCGATCCCCAACCCCTTAACCCACCAACCCAATGATGCCAAACAACTGCCACAAGTGACTTCTTTGAACTGTTTGGCCAGGAGAAGGCCACCGAGTGACATCTGCTGCTCGACAATTTGTGTGCGGCCCTCTGCGGCTAGTAGTTCGTGTTCATGGGCACCGATTTACATAATTATAAGTGAAAAGTTTGCTGCAAAGAATCTCCGTTTCCCATGGTTTCACATGCAATATTAAGAAATAGTTTCGCCGACTACTAGCCCTTCCGATTAAACACCCGGTAAGCATTGTTTTTTTAAATAATTATGTTGCATAAGATAAGGATTTTCTAGAAAAAATATCTTAAATGTAACATAAAAGTTCCTCAAAGAAGAGTTTGTTATTACATTTAGAATAAATCAAAATTGTTTTATTTTGTAAATCGTTTGAAGTTCATTTAAATTATTCATTTATATTACATTCCTTTGACGATTTATATAATATATTCCCACGCATTTTGCCAGTATTGTTTTTAACATTTTTCACCCAAAATCCAATTCATTTTGTGGCCACTTTAGCCTTTGTCAACACATGCGCCCTAAGAAAATAAAAGCAAATGCACATTTATTTTTGTGAATTGTATATGGTTTACTGTGTGCGATTTGTCCCTCTTTGTGGAAATGGTATTATGATGCTCCTTTATGTGGGTCCTGAATTGATTTTTGATTTTTATTGTTTACATAAAGTGCTGCTGGCAAATATTACGAGCTGGAAATCCATAAGTACCATATGAAAAATCAACTTTTGTCAATGATTTTTTTAACTGATTCAATTTTAAAAGCCTGTCCCCGGGTGATTTTCCCATAATAATCATTGTGAGATTTTCAGGACATTGTTAGGGGTCTTTAAATTGGTGTTTGATTTGGGAGAAAGCTAAAGTTAAGCGGAAAAGTAAAAGGTTTTAACAATCAAGTTGGAAACAGGTTTATTTTTTATTAGAATTGAGGGATTATTTCCTAAAGAAATTGCCGTGAAAGAGCATTTCAATTCCTATACCTACCATCTCTGTCACGGTAATTAATTATGCAATTTTCACTTGAAAAACGGAAATCATTCAGCAAGGAGCAAGTGGTTCTGGGGTTAGCGAGGACCTTGCAGGACTTACGACTGGGACGACTTTACGTCCATTCGTTAGGCCAATTCTCTTTTTTATTTCCTGCACTTGTTTGGCCTTGTCCGCTTTTGATTAATGATGCGGACACAGGCTCTGGAACTGGATCTCTTTTTTACGTGCCCCGTTAATGCGTGTATCTGAAAACGACTTACATGCGTCCTGCAGAAGGACTTCGTCGTGGTGGGGTGGGTAGGGGATTCCGCGGCGGTGGTGGCTCTTTGTCGGAAAAACTATGTGGTGGTTGAGACCCAGCTCTTTGTTTGCCTACTTTGCCGCTTTGCCGAACCCCTGCCACTGGGCTATCCTTGGCCGTATCGGTGTCGCGATTGGGGTTTAATCTGGTTAGCGGTCCTGATGACGATGACGACAGCCGGGGAAATTCGGCCGGAGAACCGGAGACGGTGACGTTTAAGCACAATTGCTGTGGCTAATGTGACACATATTGTGACAAATTGCATGAACTTGTTCCGAGCCTCGGAGGGGTGTTTGCTCCCTGGCGGGGTTGGTCGCGCCGGGAGTTGTGTAAACACGTGTTGCAGTTCCTGCAAAATCAATTAGCCACCGATAGCCCAAGTGTTTTCTATTGAAGACTTGGGCAAAATGATGATTTTAAATATTTATAAAAATGTTTGGTTCATTATGCTTGTAAAGGAAATGTAAGCTGATCATTTTTGACCAATAGGTTTGTCAATATATTTACTAGAAACTACAAATTGGATTTTCTATTCTAGATTGGCTGACTTTTAACGCTCTTATATAAATAATTTGATTCTGGGCTCTTCTAAATATAATATAATAAAATCCTTACCATTTTATTAACGTTGATATTCTAATTAAGACCACTTACTTCTCCGTTTCTTTCCATATATTAAACTAGGAACTGAGAAAACCATTCTAAATCGTTTTAAAATAAATTATTTTATAGGGAAGACTCTTCCCGGAAGAGTTAAACGATTTTAAGAGACCATTTGCAAAAGAAAATTTTGATGTAGCTCTTCCTCGTCAAACCATTAAGAGTATGGAACAAGAGCAAAATCAAGACTGCCGTAGAAAGTCCAGGGAATGAGCTGCATTCGCGACACTTTTATTATGACGCTGTCAAAGGAGCCGTAATCGTGGGGAGGTCACGGGAGGATACAAATACGTATCCGGATCCGAACACGGCCCTTTGAACTATGCCTGACGAATTGGTATTTTACGCCCATTCCAGTTCCAGTGCCTGTGCCAGTGGCAGCATCAGTGCCGCCCTCCAGGGTTGCGACTGCTGTGGCAAATGCTTTGTGCCTGTCAACCGAGCGGAACTAATTTCAGGACTGCACCTGCAGAGCCCAGCCTTTGTCCTTGCCAAATGGTGGATGTTGTTGCGCAAGTGCCGTCGAACCGGAATGAAGATTGCCCTACTTGGGGCGGGGTCTTTAAGTTCGATTGCTAGCACATTAACATTCTTTTATTTTACAAGGTCTAATTTTGATTTGGGCTTAAAATTCGAAATCGGCCAGACTAGTGATCCGTGGAGTCCTTGACGCCGCACTCGCCATACGCTTGCAGCTCCTCCGGCCGGAAGTAGGAGCTCTGCATGCTATATAGACGATCGATCGGATTGATCATCGGCGTCTGGGCAAAGGGTCCCATTAGCTGTTGGAAGGTGGCGTAGCTCAGTCCCAGAATTGTGTTCAGGATGGGCTCGCTGTTCTTGTTGCAGTTCTCTGTGGATTCGGAGTCTGGTTAGTTTGGTCCGCTGACCTTTTCGGAATACCTACCCTTGTTGGTCTCCATGCAGTTAAAGGGCACTTGCTCCTGCTCGTCCTTGATGGTGCAGCGCATCCTGTTCAGTCCATCGGAGGCAGCGGAGTATGGCGACTCCAGCTGCGACTCGCTGTCGCTGTGCGCCTCGTCCTTGATCTTGGTGGCCAGGCTGCTGTCCAGGGACTCTTGCGAATCCTGCGAGTCGCTGGCCCCCTTGCTGGGCGGCTCCTGCTTGGCCTTCTTCTGTATCTTCTTGACCTTTGCCCGCTGGTTCTGAAACCACACCTTAAGGCGAAACAGTAAAATCAAATTATATCCTTTTTTGTGATGCTTAATTTAAATATTTACCTGCACGATTCTTAGACTTAAACCAGTCTCCTTGGCCAGATTCTCTCTCACTTTGCGACAGGGCTTGGGCGACACCTCAAAGGAGGCCTTGAAGGCTCGCCTCTGTTGTGTGTTCAGTATGGTCCTGGGTCTCTTGGGTCCGCGTCTTCCGTCCAGCTTGGGCGGAAAGAGCTCATCTCCGTAGAAGTCTATTCAATGGGATTGGTTACTTAGTCAGTTTCAATTTTGAGGGATTTCCTAGCTCACCATATCCCTGTAGCATCTCCACCTCCTTCTCGTAGTCGAAGCGGCAGAAGAGCTGTCCCTGCTTGACCACATACTGCTCCCCTTTCTTCAAGAGGGCTCCACAGACCACGCAGGCAAAGCACTTCAGGTGGAAGACGTTCTCGTGGCATCTCATCACGAGCTCATCGGCGGCGATTTTATGGCCACAGCCAAGGCAACGATTGCGGATGTAGAGTCTGCGGTAAAATCTTTTATTTTAAACCCATCTCTTTCTATGTTTTCTGCTGTGGACCTCTCAGAGGTCACTTGGCAGTCATGCGGGCAACTTACCTCTCGTAGTCGAGGCGGCAGTAGAGCTTGCCCTCCCTCGCATAGCAGGAGTGGACCAGGTGCAGCGAGCAGGCGGTGCACTTGAGGCAGCCCTCGTGGAAGGAGTTCTCCACCACGCGCATGATGTAGCGATCACAAATTGGCTGGCAGCAGTGGGCACACTGGCTCGTTGGCGTCGAATTGGGATGGGAATGGGGATGGGGAGGACCAAGGCCCAAGCCGAGAAGCTCCATACCCAGTCCCTGGCCTGGAACCGAAACCGCACCCGACGAACCCATTCCCGGAGGCGCTTGCGGTGTGTTGGATGCCGACGGAGGTGCTGCTGGCGTCGCAAAGCTATCCATCCCATTGAGGCTGCACTCGCCCAAGGTGATGCGGTTGCAGAGAGGGGGTCCGGGTCCGGGTCCGGCTCCAGGGCCCGGCATCTGTCCCATTCCCTGCTGCGGCTGATGTTGCTTGTTTATGGCATTGTTGTTGCTGCTGCTGCTGTTGCTGTTGTGGTTGCTGCAACTTCCGTTGACATTTCTGCTGACTGACGCCATTTTGTCATTGTGTCCGGCCTTGGCACTGCCTGTAGTCCTTCCTGTGGCAGCTGCTCCTGCTCCTCCGTCTGCTGCCGATGTTACTGGTGTTGTTAACATGCGTTCATTTCCGTTCAACAGCAGTTGATTGAGGCCCCCGGCCAGCGGCTGTCCTGTGCCAGTCCCTCCTCCTGCCCCTGCTCCGGTTCCTACTCCCATTCCGGCTCCCAGTTGCTGCTGCTGCTGCTGCTGTTGACATTTTATGTCCATTGGAACTATTTTGGTTTTGCGGTCGTGTCGTGCGTCCAGAGCCCCCGAGAACATGCAAATGAGAAACATTTCAGATATTTTTATTTTCACTCTCCGGCATGCACATTGCGGCCGGAGCGGAGCGGCCTTTTTGCCTCAAATTTACAACTATAGGTCCGGAAAAAGGGATTTGTATTTGCGGTCCACGGTGACCCCAGCGATATAAACCGAAGCCGGGCCAATGTCCAGCTGCTGACTGCCTGACTGGTCTGTTTCGAGTTGTAGTAAATTTGTGGTTTTGCAATTATTGAAATGACTGTCCCGCTAGCACACAGACCGAGTGTGAGTGTGTGTGTGCTGCATTGCACTCGAAATTCCCCGAAATGCCATGCAAAATGGCGAAATGGTGAGTAAAAAAGCCACACAGCCAACGCTGCGTATGCGTGATGTGCGAATGTGCGTATGTGCGATTGTTCGTATTGGTGTTGGTGGCAAAAAATTACTGTACATTTGCGGTGCTGACTGGTTGGCTTTTTGTGCCTTGTTGTCTCAATTTATGGCAAATTGCTGAAATTTCACCGTAATTTGTTGCCCCGGCTTTTGTTCGGTTTTTCACATGTTTCTGTTCGGAGTGTGTGTGTGTGTTTGTCATTCCGCATCCGAGTGATTTAAATGTGTGCGTAATTTCATTAAATTTTTCGGAAAAACATTATAACTGGCATGCCAATTTATGCCAGAAATATGCCCAGAATGTTTAAGTGTTTCATCGTCATTGCTGCAGATTAACAACACTCTGCTACATCTCTCACTCTGATTGATGCAAACCGATTTATGCAGTTATGGTTTTATTTATTCTGGTTTTCTATGTGGCAAGCAAATGTGTAAAAAGTGGATTGCATTTATGAGTGAATTCAATTCGAGTTAATTTAATTGCCGTTTCACTGAACAGGATAAACTAATGTGTTAAGAAGAAAAAATATAGCCTGGAAAAGGTTAAGTTTAAAAAGGTATTCCTTTGTTTGTTAAAAGGTTTAATTAATTAATTAATTAACAAGATTTAGACAGAGCGCAGCACATGATTTTTATTTAATTATTAATTTGACTCTCTTTATAATATTTTCCCTGAATATGTAATTGATTAGGTGGACTTTTGATAAACATTTACGAAATAATATTGTAGTGGTAAAATACTTTGGTTAATTTCAATAAATAACTTACTAAAATGTGGGTTTCTTTAATAATAAATCCCATTTATTTGTTTTTGTTATTATTTAAGCATTTGGAAATTAAATATCAAATTTTTCTACAATCAAACTAAGATAAATCTCTCCCTGTTATCTTAACAGATGGGGTGACTTTGGATCAAAAAGTATTACTTGTCAATATGTTGTCTGTAGTAACTAAGGCCTCCTGCAGGCTGTCACCCACTCTCCAGCTTCTGCTCCTGCTTTTGCTTCTGTTCCTGCCCCTGCTCCTATTCCTACACTATAATCCTTGTACCCCGACTAACCTTAACTTCTGACACTCAGAAGCTATTCACTAAGAAGTGGCGCCGAATAATCCGCTCAGCGGCCACACCTGTTACACTTTTTGTGCTCCGTCATTCGCCGTCATTTGACGTTCGAGAATGAGTGTATTCCGACATATTTGCCGGACATGCCTCGGAGAAGGATTCAAGGATTTGCGAGGCGGACAAGTGCAAAGCCGACATTGATAGTCAGGCCACTGCCACTTGCCCCCCGCCCTAATTAGATTCTAATGTGCAGCGGATCCGAGGGGCGGGTTAAGGGTGGCCCTGCTTATAACTAGATTATGAACGAATTTCATTGAACCGGGGCAGACAGCATTTAAATGAATCAACAGGGAGGATTTCCACCCTTGCAGAAAATATGCTTGAGCTATACTAAATGGAAGGGGATGAGGCACCACGGGCTCACGACGTTGGTTTCAGCGGCTGGCGGCATATGTTGGCAGTCGGCGGAAACCCTTGCCAGGATGCCCGGCTGCCGCTCTGCCAGGATACTGTATGCTGCCGCCGTTCCGAGTCGCACAATCCGCTGTCAGTTGGCAGCAGCTCTCCGCGGCAGCAACTGACAGCGTTTTATTTAATCGGATTTGGGCGCACAATGAAGTTATGGTGCCGTTTTGTTGTGCCAGCAATCGCAGCATAAATGCTTTGTTTTGGCCTAATCTCTGACAGAAGTCAAAATTTGCTTTGCACTGGAAAATATGTTGAAATTTTCACTGGCCCTCAGCCAGTTGAACTGGAGTGTTTCCGGCTTGGATTGAAGGCGTGCGTGCCAATGTTTCTATGCATATTTGGCACCAATGGTGTTTGGCTTTTAAAATGCAGCAGCAGATTGCAATCGAAGTGATTATATTGGAGCTTTCAACATTCTTTACTTGCTATAAAATTAGTCGTAATTATTCTGTGTGCTTGTTTAATATCTGTGTTTAAAAGTAAAAATATTAAAGATTCCTTAAACACTTGTATTGTTTTCGTACATAATAAAGAACTCATGCCAGTTCTTATTTGGGAATAGTTAATGGAATTTAAATATTTCATTAGCAAGGACAACTGAAAAATTGTTTAATAATTTCGAAATTGTCATCTCAAACATTTATTTAATTCTTGCAATGTAAACATATTACATAAATGAATCCAGAAAAAGTATAAGTATTTATATAATATCCAGCTGGGACCACAAAGTTAATACAATATCACTTAAAATAATAAATTAGCCACTAGAGTGGTTAGGATTCCAAAAAGTTTAAATATTTTCTTAATAAAAAAAAATGCCGTCGGCTTTTATATCTTGGAAAAAAGCGTGGAAAAGCCGACGGCATCTGCGTGTTCTCTGGGAAATCACAAACGCCGAGTCCCTCGATACTTACACATTCCAATCTGCATGGGATGTTGCTCGTCGATCATTTTGGAATCGTTTTGGTTTCAAATAGGGAATATTTATATATATAAATTCACGTTCACAGACTTTTACATAATTTTCGCGAGCGTTTTGCACGGGTTTTTCCTTAGGTGTCTCGGCGAATGCCTTGGCCACAACTGTTTAGGGAGACAGACATTGCGGACTCGGACGCTGGGCTGGCCGTGATTGCAGTTGGGATCTGATCTGTGTTGTGGCGGCCAGTATCGGACTCTTTTGACCTGGCCCTGTTACGAAACGCGATGCTTGAATGATTACGGACCTCTGATGTTAATGAAATTTGTTAAAAATCATTTGCTCTTCTTGGGCAAATGCACAGGCATCTGCTGCTGGCTGCTGGCGAGGAAATTCTCTCCATTTTGGAGGAGAAATGGAAATGGCCAACGGTTGTGTGTGCGTGTGCGCCATTTTAGCCATTTGGGGAGCGTTTCCCGTGTGCTCCGCTCCATCCCTTGGCAAAGCCTGAGAGCCATTGCCATTTGCCTTCCCCAGCTTTTGAGATTGGCGCATGCGTTGCGTCGGAGGTCTTCTTCGTGTCCTGCGAGTCGGCGGCGAGTCCTGTGGGAGCTTCCGAGTTGTTTTGCCTTTGTTTTTTTTTTGCAGTTCTGACTTTTGTCTTTGTCTTTGCTCGTGGGGCTCGTTCGGGCGCCTTTATTTGTTTTGTTGTACTCTACGTATTTTGTATTGACAAAAGGATGTTTGGCTCGGCGATTCCTTGCTTGCTTTGTCGCCTCAGCAACAACATCCCCCAAAAGGGACTCGCTGGCCGCCCTATCATCTCTATGGCTGGAATTTTGTTTTCTTTTTTTTCCTTCTCTGTTTTTCCCCCGTTGGCCGTGTGCTGGCTACGATTTTATTCGCTTGTACATTTTAAATTTATTGATTTTCGATGCCATAGAGTGGTCTAAAATTAAAGGCTACCCGGCAATGTTCTGGCTTTAATTAAGGAGTGGGCTAGAAGTGTCCTGTTAATGACGCCGACCCTTTAAACTTGGCCCTGGCGAATTTCTGGTCTATTAAGCGAGCGCGCCAAACTTTAATGTCTAAGCACTTGCCGGCTGACTGCATGTCTAGCTGCGAGATGCCAGATGAGGACTTGTCTGGCCGAAACTCCGGCCTTCTGGCTTTGGCTCCTGGGCTGGCGCTGGCTGGCCCTGGGGTCGGCTGTTTTCCGACGAAAATTCCCGGAAAGTTTCGTAAACGCGAACGTGTTACTCACAATTAGTGTGCGGGCGGACCATTTAACTGCCAGCCACCTTTGGGTTTCCCTCGCCCATCCCCATTTCCCTGGTCTCCCTCTCCCTGATGATGATGATAATAATTATGTGCGGTAATCTTTGCGATTCATAATCGGCTACAGGAAACACGGGGATGTGCAGGGAATTTAAAGTACAATAAAGACACATTAAATACTTGATCCTTTTGGTTAACAAAACTGTGCGTTTTGGGATTATATAACCTTGTGGATTTTTAGATGGTTTATAAATAGATTGCTAATAAATTAATAAAGGTGTAGATTAAGATTATTTGGGTGTATAAGGTACCTTTTTGGCATGTTTGTAATGAAAAATAAATATAATTTTAGTGGAAAGGCATCTTGAAGATCCTGTTAGAAGTAAGAAAGTTATATTTTATAAAAATAAACAAAAAGAAATTTATTCTTTATGCTATTTTATATGCTGACTGCTGGAATCGCTGTATTTTTGGGGCAAGCCAGGGATTTTGTAAATTCCAAAATAGAGCAAGTCCTGACCTGACACATCCACCTCCTCCGCAGCCGCGACGAAACTTTTGGCACTTTGTCTGCGAGCAGCCTAGACATGGCAACTCAAGGGCGGCTTGCGTCTTCCTCGAGCACCCACTCCCAGTCCTCGATCCCTATCAAAGAAACCCCCTTGCCTCTCCCCCATTCCGTTCCCTATGTCATCGTCTGTCAGGGGCGCTGGGTTCGCATACCGCTCGACACTTGCACTTGGCTGCTGCTAAAGACTAAGATTAATTTGGGTCACTGTGTTGCCGCCGCCACCCCGATATCGGGCTGCCTCAATGCTAGTTGGGGCTCGGGGGCTTGGAAATTGGAGTGCAGCAACTATACATACGTATGGGAATTATGCGCGTGCCTTTTGTTTGAATGAATATGCAGGATGCATAGGGTAGCGGAGGAGGAGAAGGAGGAGGAGATGCATGTGCGAACGGCGCCGGGACTTTGGCGGAGTGCGGCGGAGACTGAAATTGTTCGGGGTTAATTAAACACGACATGTGTGGCATTGCATGCATTCGTGCCGGGGGCACGATAGGAGCTCTCCGTTGGTGTGGGGCCCTGGTGACCCGCAAGTGTGAACCTCGAACTGCGAACCGTGAATAGGGGGCCGAACGCGCTAATCAATGCGCCATAATAGACAAATTGCCCGCCGCCCTCGATACGAGTTCATTACGTTTGAATTGCCAGCGCGTCGATGCGTTTATGAAGTTACGCTTTTCCGACAAATGCAATGCCACACAAAGGCGGAAAACTGATTTACGAGCTGATAACTGAATGCCAGTTTTTGGTTCTAATTCTGATGCTAGACAAAGCGCTGTAAGTGGATTCTATATGTATTTCTGTATAATATTGGCTTTAAATTAGGAGCTCTATAAACTGAAATTATAATTTACAACATTTTTACCAATTGTATATTATTTTAAAGGGTATACAATATGCCCCATATATGTACATATAATCATCATCTTTATTTCTTGTTTTAAAATATATATGCATTTTTTCATAAATGCAATTGGAAGTTATAATTTATTTAACCACCTCGCAAACTGGAAGATTACAATCAATTGATACGAACAAATTGCGAATGCATACCGTAAATACATTCCGTGTACCACTAACGACGTGATAAATGTATGCGCCTCGGCTTTTCCACTTTTCCAGAGGCGGAAGAAGGGAAAGTATATGGAGAGCTGCATTTGTATGCAGGAAAAGCCGCCCCATAAATGTCCTCACATGCGGACATAACCCGCGAGGAGCTGAGTCTCCCGCTGCTCTGACCTGTTGAGCCAATCGGACTGACGGGGATAAAAAATAATACACAAATATGTATTTATTATATGTGGCCCAAGGAGGCCCAGGCGGCGGCCCTCGGCAAACGCAGAATGAATAAAATATTTGGCATTACAAATTGTTGCGATTTTTCGTTGGCCGTTGGCCCCGAAGGGATGTGAGTGCGAATGCGATTGCGGATGCTGTGTGCCCAGTGGGTGGTGGTGTGGCAACAAAGTAACGCTGAAATATGCGTTGACCAGGACCAGGGATCCAGCGCCGCCAGCCTCCTGGCGACAGGCCTAAAAAATAAATAAAACAATTTACCTCAAGGCGTAATAAAAGTTCATGGCTGACAGTACCACGCCGAGGGGAAAAGAGGGGAGATCAGAAAGGGTGTTTGTCCCCACAACAGTGTGCGAAAAAAGTCCACAACGGAGTGACACTATAATCTTTGAGCCTATTTTTATATACCCAAGGGTTCAGTTAATCTCAGTCAACTGTTGTCAGTGTTTAGCTAAAGGAATTGGGAAAAATAGAGATTTAATTTTGCTTGAAGTTAAGCCATAAATAATTATTTATAATACATACCTTAAGATATATTTAGCTTAATTTTTATTCAATAAAGTTTCCTACAAAAATAAAAATTAAAATTAATTTCTTAAAGTGCACTTGGTCACAAAATAAATTCCCAGCCCGGACAAGTCAATATTTGACGGCCATTTTTGGCTGTGTTTCCAATAACCATTACGGGAACTGATAGCAGATAGCTCGGAATGGCGAGCATTTCCCTCACAGTTGGGCACAGCGGGTTAAAACAAATAGTTGGCTGCACTACAAATACAGGACTTCCTCCGAGCAACGCCTCTATGATATCGCACCGTATCGGGAACAGGGAACACGGACTCCAGTCGAAATGGGATCCCGCTGGTTCTCAGCGGGCGGCTTACACGGATCTGAGTTGGCATCTATTTCACAATACTTTAAAGCCTGTCGCCTTATTCGCAGCTCAGAGGCCCCCCCTCATTCCGGCTAAGCCGTCTTTGTGTCGAGGTAGCCTGGCATCTCCAGTTTCCACCATCTCGTAGAAATTCCAAATCCGCTCTTAAGGGATTTGTGCATCATCGTTTTGTGCGCTGCGCTGCGCTCATCATCGTCAGGATAGTCGGGAAGGCAGGAGCAAGCTTTTGGCATCAGAATCAGGCGTCAGCATTGTGCTCCTTTTATGCGGCTCACTCTTTTCATATTACACGGCATTTGGCTATGACGGACATTCAAATCTTTTCAGCTGAAAACTGTTTGCTGATTGCGCCTTTTCCATTGTGGTGTCCAGGGAGTGATTCCGGGGAATGTGGGCTCTTAAAGGGGATTTATTGTTAGAATCTGCTTAATACTAGGCATTTTAGCTCAGTGAAAATCAAGGAAATTGGTAGGAAAAATGCCAAGGTATTTAATAGTTTAGGAAACGAAATAGGAAAGCTGAAATTTAAATAATTAATTTGTAATGTATGTTATGGGGCAACCTGATTGTTTTTATACTATCAGGAAAGAATCTTTCGAATAAAATATCTCTTCGATACTGCTAATACTTTTAGTCTATATATTCCTTGAGTTTTCTGTGAATGTTTAGCCATGATATATAAAGTATTTAAATGGTCAACCTGAGCTCTGACTTATATCCAAGGACGCACTTGATCCGAAAAGAAACTTTAAAGAGGCTGCGCCTGGCTGGCTACTGTTTGCAAATGGATCAAGGATATTTACCATGAGGCACGGGCTAGATATTCCTGAGAAATGTAAACAGCGCAAAATGCAAACAGTTCAAATCAAATAGCACACAAACAGCAGAGAGAGAGTGAGGGCAGGGAAAAAAGCAATGCACATCCATATCCACATCCATTCAACTTCTGTACATGCGAGCGAACATTTCTGCAAACAAGCTCCGGGCTGGAGGCGGAGGCAGAGGGTGGAAAATGAGCAAACGACTAACCTAAGGACAACAAAATAAACATTTTGAACTCGACTGAAGCGCCAGCCAGCCCCAAGGACACTTGGAGCCCTGCACCCCCTGCCTCAGACCAGAACGGTCATTGGGTGGCGGACTTGGCAGGGGAGCTGCTCTCGGGGGCTGAAACGATTCTCAACGAATCCCCCCCAAAGGCTAAGCGCAAATATTACAAGCATTATATGAATGTCTATGCTTATGCAAGTGGCGGTGTCTGTGTGTCCATGTATTTAGACGCCAGCAACATGCTGAGCCAACAGCAGCAGCAGCGGGAATGGCCCCCGAAAGGAGGGGGCAAAATCCGGCCAGGCACAAAATCCGAGTCAGCACTTTCGGAGCAGCCACCGAGCCACGCTGGTGCAGCCATAGCTCGTGCTCTCCTCCGCAGCTCCATCTTTGAGGCTCAGCAAGTCATCAGCACACATAAAGCTGGCAAGATTATGTGGCCCACGGCGGCGGCAGCCGCACCCATTCCAGGCACTCGCAGAAAATAGTACAAGAATGAGGTAAGTTTTAAATGTTTTTTAGAATTTTAAATAAAACTTTGATTGGTTTGGAAGTATTAAAAAGTATTCTTATTATAAATTACAATTTTAAAATATTTTTAAAGTCTAGTTGGACGCATCTTAAATGCCAAAAAGACATACTTCTCTTTGAAATATTTGAAATTGGAATGGAATGGAAATTGAGTTTAATAATTATAAGTAATATTTTATTTTATTACTATTTTGTATTAAATATTATAGTGCATATTTTTCGAAATGTAAATGTATATGCAAATATTAATTTAAAATCTGCTGAATAATTTTAGCATTTGTATAAACAAAGTTTCTTACAAAGAAAAAATATTGTAAAATTAAGATAGTCTTGGCTGGCCTCTAACTGTTGCTTAAGTATATAACTTTAAGAGAAGATTTAAAAATAAGTAATACATTTTGTAATTTAAATATGTTTTTCTCAGTGACGGCAGCTAGCAGCCAGCAGGCAGCGGAAGTGATGTGATGCATGGGATGATGGGGTGCGGTCTGCCGGGAGCTTGGGACCAGAGTTACGGTTTGGTTTGGCTAGGTTTGGTTTGGGTTCGGGACTCAGGTCCCAGGACTCAGGACACAGAACTCAGGGATACAGGGACTCTGGGTTCGGTGGATCCGTCTGTTGGGCCGTCAGGTTGTTGGGATGCCGGGCTGTCGCTGCGGTATTAGACGACAATAGCTCGCCTTTTTGCGCTCGCAGCCCGTGACGTTTGACGCCATGTTTGATGGATGAAAAAGCCATTGATGTTACCAGCTGGGGTGCAAAGGTTGTGCGAGTGTGCTTTGGGGGTGTGCTGGGTGGCCTTTGTGCCTGTCTCTGTTTGTGTGTGTGGCTGGTTAGACGCTCTAACGGACCCAGTACCGTGGCGTATGCAAAGATGGCGCAATAGACGTGAAGTAACCGCCTCCTGTGGCGTAACTAAATCCTTTGGATTTGGCCAAGCCGGCAACAGTTTCAAGCTGCGTGTGTTTAATGCGCATTTTATGAGTGAGCAAAGCCGGGGGAAAATGGGAAATGGAAAATCTCCAAACCCCAGCCCCAACTCTGCTTGTTCGCGAAGGAGTGGCAGGGCAGAGGGCTTTAAAGTGCAAATGGGCGTGTTAAAGTTCGTGGTCTTTGCACCTGGGGGTTTAGCAGTTCAGCTAACTGCATGCTGTTGCCAAAAACGGTTGACATTTGGCCAAATTTCCCCCTCCAAAAACTCGGAACCGAGCATCCTGAACAGACCATGGGAACCCACCTGGCATTAGCATAATTTTGCATAGCTGGCACTTTGGCTTTGTGGCGCATATTTCACACAAGTGCTGCATATTTTTTGGGACCACTTAAAACGCAAAATGAAGTCGCAGCTTAGGGGTCTTCCAAGGACCCGGCTTTATGCAAATCCGACGTGAGAAATGCGCGTATTAATAAATGTGCCGAAAGGCGTCCATTCCGTCAAACATTCATTTAGCATTGCACTGTGAAAATAATATAATTTAGGAATAGTAATTAATTATTTACTTTAGTAAGTAATATTGGAATAAAATATAATATAAAAATGTATATATTAAACTAAAAGTGAATGTTTTATTATCCTAAGGTTAGCTGTGATTTTAAGTAAATTAAATTGAAAGTAATTTAATAAAAGCAATTTAAAATCTGTAAATATTTACTTACAACAATGCTACTATTTTTATAGTATAGTAAAATGTGTATTCAAATACAAGACTTAATTACACTTTCTTGTTCTTCCAATTACATTTTCTTAAATTTTTTAACATCCCAAATATATTCTCAAACAAAAGTTAAATTTGTCTGCGTGTGGACATTTTTCCCGCTTTCTTTTATTGCCTGCCGCTTAGCACGGCAATTTACATTTCAAATTAGCAAGTTCATTGCTAAAAATTCTGGAATTACTTTTCATTTTCATTACACTTGCCGCTGGCCAAACTTTTTGTGTCAACTGCGGCGATTTCGAGTCCGGATTTCGGCTCACGGATTCCGGCTTACACTTAGCCAGAGGCTGCGCTTTTCCTATGCTAATAAATTAATATAAATTCAAATTTGTTTGCCAACTGCTGCTGCCGCTGCAAAGTGTTATGCGTGTCAGGAAAATCGGTAGGAAAAACAGGGAGCAGAAGCGCGGCCAAATGGCAAGTTCAATTTGCCTCCTTTTTTTTTTTTTTGTTGGCTGGACAACATTTTTCTAAATGGCTGCCAAAGTTTCATAAAAACCGCCAATGAAACAAGGCGCTGCCCCATCTCCGCGTCTTGAATATTCAATGGCCGCTTCCGCCCCTTGACTTGAAGTGCCACTTGGGGTCGCGTCGCCCAAGGAGCTGAATCTTCAGCTGATGCTGAAGTGGAGGCAGTGAAGCCCAGGGCCGGGATACTGCCCCCTTCCACAGTTGGGAATACATGTGCATGCGATATCAAAAATCAAACTCGCAAACGTTCGGAAAAATGCGAGCGCATTGCGAGAAAATGCTTGGAATTCGATGCGAGACCCCGGCAGACTCATCAAACAACCCTTGCCAAACTGAGCGGAAAGGCCAAGGGAAAATATAGGGAAAAATGGAAATGGAAAGAGGCGAGAATGGTTAAGCAGGGGTGGCTGGATGCCGGAACCCAGGCATTAGCTACGCGCATTTAGCCGGTAATCATTTAACAATTTACAAATCGATGTTTAAAGACAACTTAAACGGTTGGCATTCTGGATTCAGGATTCTGGATTCTGAATCCTGACATCCCTAAGGGAAAACTTCGGTTTAATGCCCTGACGGATTCCGAGCTGTGCGGTCGTCAAATGGCCTCCTCGCTGTCATAACAATAACGGCATTTTTAGCACCTCATTAAAAAAGAGTTCATATCGCCGCATTTTGACTGAGTTCGCCGGGCATTGCCTCGCTGGATTTTCTTTTTACTGGCCAGCCATAAACGTTAATGTGGAGCAGCCAGCCTCGAAGTGCACATCAATTTTAACAACAATATTTATTTGCCATTTTGGCTTCGACCGCACCAGATAAAACGACCTTTCGATGAACGCATTAATTGCTAGGATTTTTCTTTGACTTAGACGTGGGCTAACAGGAAGGGTCACAGGGCAGAGTACAGAAAAAAATAGTTTAGCATGGATTTAATGGCTTCATTATAAATTATTTCTACTACCTAAGCCGTGGAATTTAGTCCAAAAAATTAAAAAAAACAAGCGCAGCAGGGCCTTTTCTTGTCACTAAATATCCTTAGAAAACTTTGCTTTGAATGGGAGTTTGTTTTGTTTTTTGTAACAGAAATAAGGCTTTGTGATATTCTAGAACTCATTTTATTTCACCTTATACCTTTACTTATTAGTTTTCTATAATATCTGTAATATTCTGTAATCCATATATACTTTTCTCTGTGCATCCCCCACAACTCAACCCATTTCCCCCACAACTCCCTCGAATCTCCTCTGTAATGAGACTGTAATAATCGAGCTGAATAAATGGCCAATCGTTAGTGACAGTATTAATTACTCAGCAGACTAAGTTGATTCTTTTTCCGAGGTCAATACTACATTCAATATGCTGGGCATAATTTAATCACGCACCAGGCGCTATTCTCGGCAGAAATCTCTTTTGAAATCTGCATAACCAACTTTGCGCAGCAAAAGATGAATCCGTCTCCGTTTCATTTTTCCCCTTACTTTTTATTCTTTTCAGCTCAGCAGAATGGTCTGGATTTAAGGCACTTTATTCCGAGGAAACGGAGGGAGCCGAGTTTCCGCATAAACAAAGGAACTCTCTGTGTGTGGGTGTGCCTGCAGCTTTTGCTGTCTTTAAGTTTGACTTTATTGTGACAGTTAAAAGCGAAAATAATAGCAGTTAAAATCCCATAAAATGCGTCTTAATCATAAAAATGCGATTATAAAAATGGACGAACCGGAGAAGAACTCTTTCCCATCTCCGCTGGGTGTTGCTATTTTGTTGGCTGCCTTTGGCTTTGGCTTTTATGAGCTGCGCTCATGGGTCGGGGATTTCCAAGGGATTACGTTATTATGGCTGCTGCCGGCAAGTCCTCCTCCATCCGGCGTTGTGACATTTCTAATTGTTTATCATGTCGCGGTCGGGCAGCTTTAACTTTAACTTTAACCGCCATCAAGTGTTGCCTGCGATTTTTTGTTTGGTTTTTATTAATTGCCCGCGCCTGTGTTGTGCGTCTGCAACTGTTGTGCGAACCCCAAAAACGCAAATCCTATAAATTTTTTACTACTTATTTACGCCACTACGGCGCATTTAGCCGTGTCAAGCAATCGCATAGCCCAGGTCGTAAAAGCCCAGACCTCGCCCCCATTCGATAACCAAATGCACGGAGAGAAACTTGGATTTCTTGTTGATTTTTTCCAAATAATAAATATTATTTATATGATACATTATCACACAATATGTATATAAAATAATGATGATTATTAAAAGTTAGTCTTAGATAAAAACTAATAGAAACCTTCAGGCTAAAATCCAAAAATATTCCTTTGAGTGTTGTTGGGGCCGTTCTGGTTGTCACTCGGGCAGTCGTTTGTCGGCCAGGGTCCGTATGGGTGAGAGCTTTTATTTTTGTGAAATTTCATCACGTTTTTATGTTGTGACCACGTGACGCCAGTGCCAGTGCCAGCGCCAGTTCCAGTGGCACTGCCGTGACTCTGTTATCCCTGCCACCTCCTGACTGCCTGCCCCCTGCCTGGCCTCGTCCTTCGGCCAAATGGTGTACGCTCCTATCTGGGCCAGGAGGCAAGGACAGGCCGCCACACACCTGCTGGCACGTAGGAAATGGAAATGGCACAGAAGTCCGGCAGAGCAGCCAGTCAAAGTGTCAGTGTGTAAGCTTGTAGCATTTTCTTAGATTGCCGCTGGCGCGGCCCCTGCTCCTCCTTCTGCTACACTGCCATTGTCCTGTCCCGGCTGCCATCATGACGGCATCGTCTTTCGAAGCGTTCTGTCCTTTTCGGCCGCTACTTGAGCTACATATTAAGCGTACTCGTTACTGACAAAACAGGGTGATCCAAGGGAAAAAATATAGAATTTATAAAACATTTTAGTCAAGAAATATAATTAATATACAGTTTTGGTATCATTTGGTTATAGCAAATCTTAATATTTAATTGATTTAAAGTCAAAAATAAAAACCCTGTACGGGAAACAGGCTTAGACAGGAATTAAAAGCCGGCAATGGCCTCTCCCTTGCATCCCGTTGTGCTGACATGGTCTCGTCCTGCTCCTGCTGGGTGCCCGGGCTCACACTATATAGTAGCTATATCTATATAGATGTGATGCAGACCCAGCAGCCAGCCCAATATGTTTCCATTGAACTGCAAACGGCGGCAGATGTTACGGCAGAACCCCAACGTAGTTGTCGCAAGTAAAAATTGACGAAATTTATGTTGAAATTGTCAAAGCAGAAGGCGAGTTTCGTCACCTTCCCGGGTCCTGAATGGGAATGGGAAAGAGGATATGGAAATGGAGCTGAAGATGGGTGCACGTGGCAGTGGAGAAGTGAACCATAGTTACGCCTCTCAAAGCTTTTGATATTCCATCGGTTGCCCTGACTACACAGAGGCACAAAAGCAAAGCAGACACATATTTGTGCGGACAGGACTCCCTTATGATCCTGTGTTTTTTTTGTTCTTCTTGTCCTTTCCAGTTTTTCCTATTCTATGTGACCGCACAACTTGCAATTGTCAGCGGAAACAACGCCATTGAAGTATTTTATGCACTTTCACATCATGGTCAGTTGGCGTTATGGTCTCGGGTCGAGCAACATGTGTGGCCAATGTCAGAGTCTAGGGATGGGCTGGATTTCAACCCACTTGCTCAAAAAGGATACACCAAAAAAAATAAAATAAACTGGGTAATATTTGCATTGGTATTTATGTAAACTGGTACTTATAGCGGTTTGATTTTGAAAAATAAGTTAATAATAAATAAAATGGGATTACCTTCTGATGGGTTACTAATAAAGTCAACAATTTATTAACTTAATCAAAAATAATTTTTAGAAATTTCGTAGGAAGAAATTTACATTTATTCACCCTTTGTTTTGTCTTCAACTGGACATACTTATTGTTTGACCCAAAGGATATGTTATTCAATATTAAGGCAGTTCTTTTTCAGGCATATTATTGAATTATAAATATATATTTTTAGGCATACTTAAATAGCAAACATCATATTATATTAATATTTATAAAACCCCTACACAAAGCCGAAATTTTCTGGAATCTGATGAATGAAATCATCCCAACAATGAATGAATATTCTATTGTCGAAGAGTAATATATAGATATATCTATGCTAGTGGAACCACAGACGAATCGCTTATTAAGCTGCTCGCGGAAGCCGCTTAGTGGCGTGCGTAGGTGAGTACTTTTTATTGCACAAATATTTGCTGTTCGCGTACTCGCTGCCAAACAAAAAGCACGCGACTTTGTGCCAGCGCCGAAAGTATGCAGACAATGTGCAAACAGGCACACACACAACGCACACACTACCAACATCGCATAGATAAAAACTAATTTTTCATCAACAAAATAAAATGCAAGTTTACACTGTTAAAAAATGTATGCTGAAATGAGCATATTTTAGTGGAAAAATGGTGATTGAGCATGAAAGATAGATAAATGGAGAGATAGATAGATAGATAGATAGATAGATAGATAGATAGATAGATAGATAGATAGATAGATAGATAGATAGATATATAGATAGATAGATAGATAGATAAAGAAGATTATTATATATGTATCTAAATATGAAATATTAAATATAGTTTACTCAACAATTTTCTAGATTTTAAATGAATTTAAATATATTTTTTTAAAAACTATAAAAAGTATTGATTGTTTTAAAAAATAGTATTCAATTTGAAACATTACGCATTTTTAAAAATGTTCAAAAAATTTTAAAATATGTCCGAGAGCCTTAATTTTTCAGCAATTCTTCAAGTGTCTGGAAAATCAGGGAAAACAGGGCGGAAGCTTCTGTTACTCGAAAGGCAAACGATATTTCAACACGCTTTTTTGCCAGCCGCTTTGTAAATGCGCAAATTTTGTAACAAACAAAACAAAATGGCGGCGGGCGGAGGCGGATGTAACGAAAGTATCGATGCGTGGCCATTGATGGGTCCACGCCCCCTCCCTTTTCGACCACTTTTCCCGCCCCCTTTTCCCTACGAGTCCCTGTGGGAGCCGCGTTTTATGCAACACATATTTGAGTCTATTAAAAATGCGTTTAAAATGCTTTCTGTGGTTTTACGGTTAAATTGTTAAATTCAAATAAAATTGATTTTTGTTGGCTTACACCACGAGGTGGGTGTGAGTGTGTGTGTGAGTGGGCCCTGCTTTTACGCGCATATTGCGAATTTTTGCTTCAATGCATAGTTGGAAAATTAAATGCAAAAAGGCTTACAACTAACCGAGCTATGCGGCACAACAAAATCATTTGCAAAATGAGGGCTACATGTGATCGAAATGTTTTTCCCGGCAGCGAATACTTTGGCAGCGATTCATCGGCATGCGGATTAGTCGGAAACTTTCCACTCACCTCAACCACGAGGTGCAGGTAATGTGCGCCATTATCATCGTTGCTGTAAAATGGTAATGAATTTTAAACCATTTACGAAAATAATTTATGAAAATTGTTCAGTTAAACATTAAAAGTTTTACTTAGTTTAATCAGATGGAAATTAAATGGAATTTATATATATGTTTTTAAATAATTATAATAAATAATAATGGTATATATCATTGTAAATTCTCAAACATCTATGAAAAACGATTAAAATTCTCATGGATTTTAAATTTATAGTTGCACTATTATTTGAATACTTTACTTGTACTACTAAATTAAGGAGCTTGTGGCTTTTCGTTAATCGGGAATATTACCAAATTTATAGTCACCCTCTAAACGATATCAATGAGATGCGCCAAGTCTTGAGCAAATATGTTAGTTGAGGCAATGCCTGGCTGCTTATCGACTCTGGGACGAAGAACTCGTACGATAAATGCCTCGGAAGTCATGTAAAAAGTGCCAGGCAACAGTCAACATTCAACACCCATTCGGGTGCAGCTTGGCCTGGGAAATGGTGAGTGAGTGGGCTTCCTCAATGAAACATGCAACGTAATTTCCATGTGGGTAACCAGCAATTTCTGGCATGTAACATTTTTCAACATCAACAACTCCAACAATATGGCGGCGCTTCCGCTCTGCAACTCCCCGTGGAACATACACACATCCGGGGATATGCAGCCAAGCGCAAACACTACAAGAAAAATCGCAAGTGAGGCGAATAAAATATTATTTTCTAATGCTCGAAGACACAAACAAAGGCAGCAATAGCCCGGAGGGCGAAATGGATGGATGCTGGATGCTAAAAAAATACGAGTAGAAGAAGGCGAAATGCTGAAGTGAAATCAAGAAAAATTGTTTAGTTCTTTGGCTCCTTTCTCGGTCTCGGCGGAGAATAATGGCTCGGGTGCTCTACTTGGGGCTTAATCCATCTTAGTCTAGTCACATCCACTACCAAGGATATGGACGGGGATAAGGGTATAAGGACGGGGATGACGACAACGAGGACTTTGAAATGTTGCCAGAGCTCTCCGGAGATGGAGCGCAAATGTAAACAAAAAACGAAATTATTCTGCAGCATTTGTTCGCTAGCTCGGTCTCCCTTTTTTGTTTTTATATTTTTAAAGCGCTTTCCTCCATTTTTTCCCATTTCGTTCCATTTTTTTGTGTGCTCATGCGAAAGCGCCTTAAGTTATGCTGCCATTTTTTCCCGCCCGCTTTCTTTCTTTTCCACCGCTTCTATTTCGAGCAATATTTTTTGTAATAATGTTGCCTCGCAGGCGAACGCGGCTAAATGAAATGAATTGTGAAAAATGTGCTCCAACTCCGGTCTCAGTTTCTGTTTCTTGGGCGGCTGCCGTGCCTCCTCCTCTCGGCTGGGCCTCAGTGGTTGAGCTGGCCGCTTTCGAACTCAATTACATAAGCGCTGCCGCTTGGCAGTTTGTAATTTTTTTGGGGAAATGGCAAGTCACATAGCTGCTGTTCCGCTGCTCTGGCCTCGGTCCAAAATCACGTAAAATGTCAAATTGCAAAACGTCAGAGAAAATGGCGCGTTTGTTTTGTCGTCGCCATCGCATCTCCCTCTCTCGCTGTTGTCATTCGCCTTATCTACTACTATTTAAACGCTCAAGTATTTCTGCCTCTCGGTTCCCCAATTCCCAATAGCATCCATTCGGCCCATACACCCCCAACACACACACACACACACACACTCGCCCAACCCCTCCTCAGCATTCAAAGCACACAACAAAAATGCCAACAATCCAAAGTTGAGTTTTCTTTGGAATTTCTTGGCGCTTTTTTTCCTACTTTTCCCTGGCTCCTTTAACATTTTTTGTTCGTTCTTCGCTCGTTTTTTTTTTGACATCTCTGCTGGGGAGGCAACATGCGCGCGCCACAATGACAATTGCTTATTTGTGTTTGTGTGCGGGCGTGGGGTGGGTGTGCGTGTGTGGGTGGTGGGTGACTGACGTGGGGTGGCACTGCCACAGTTAACATTTAACTTCAGCGTCAAGTCAAACGAATGTTGTCCTCGTCGCCATTTTGTTTTTTGCCAGTGCTTCCTTACACTGGGAAAAAGAGATGAAAACAAATTTATAAAGCCCATGTTATTCAACAGATTTTAAAAAACATAAAACAAAAATAAATACTAGTGTTTTAAAACCCTTGAAAATAAACCAATTAACACTGAATTGAGTGCTTAAAAATATAATTTATACTAATTCTTAAGGATTTTTCAATTTGGGGAGCATCCTTTATTATTATAAATATTTAAAATCGATCATAACTTTACTGCTGATTAAAATTAAATACTCTGTAAAGGTATAAAATTTTTTAATAAAATGTTTGCTTAAAATTAGAATCACTATGGAATATAAAATCTATTAAAATGTTTACCTAAAGCCACCTAGAATTTCTCTCAGTGCTCCTACTGCTCTGGCTTTTTCATGGCTTCCATGACCGTTGACTGCTGACTGCTCTCGTCTTGTCTGTGACTCTTATGGCCCTGTTTTGTATGTTTGCGGAGCTGCGTTCTGCTACGCATTCCGTTGGTATTCTACCATTAATACTTGTCTACTTAACGGTAAATTACAGACATTAAACGCACGCACACATACACGCACACGCACACGAACTTGCCGAAAAGAGTGTGTGCGTGAGCCTGGCTGTTGGTATTGGTAATAAGGATGGGAGGACATCCCGCATCCCGCATCCGTTCCACTCGGATGTGCTTATTTGTTGTCAGTACGCGTCAAACATTTGAAAACATTTATTTTTGCCCCGTACGAATGCTTCAATACTCGTAAAGCTTTTGCCAGCTGACAGCTCGTCGCCAGTTGCCAGTTGCCAGTTTATTTTTTGCCATCCCTCCACCAATTCCGGTCGGAGTTTCCCCTTAGTTTTCCGGAGACCCCGCAGCTTCCCGTTCTGAGCCGTGATAAATGGGTGCCGCAGTGCCTGTCGGGAAGTCCTCTATTTGTCCCCGTTCCTGGGAACTGTTTTAGGGGGCTTACAAAAATTCAAATCTATAAAATATTGTAAATAAAACCATTAGGTGCCAGTAGGAAATTTTATGTTAAATATTATTAAAAAATTAGAATCATAAATATAAAATGTGAAATTGTATTTTAATTATAAATAAACTTCTTGATCTTAGAAAAGATTATCCTAAGATGTCTATATGATTATTTTATTTGTTTTTTTTAGTCTATTTTCTATAAACTAAAGTTTAATATTGCTTTTACATATTCTTTATAAACATTCTCAGCACTTTTAAAAATGTATTTGATTTCCCCTTTAAGACTTCACTATATCTTTGTTTAAATATCACAAAAAAAGTCCAACTAAACCCGAAAATTCTACCAGAAATTGCATCTTTCAATTTGGAAATTCCCCAAACCAAAGCCGATGGCCACGTGGAAAAGGCAGCCAGATATTCTTTTTGTTTTATTTAATTCTCAACCCCCCCTGGACCCCCCTCGACTTTTCTCTTATGTGCGGCAAGGCCGTAGAATCAACAAAAGTAAAACAATACCAAAAATCAAACACACAGAACAGAACAACTGAAAGGTGATGCACGTTTCCATCTTCAGCAGCTCGGCTAAAGGACCGAGCCAGGGATCCAAGAGGACGAAAGGAGATGCGCCGAGGAGGACTTGTAAAATACTTTTGTGTAACTTTGGCTGAAAACTTTATTTTGTGTATTATATATCCTGTTAACAATATACTTCAGTGTGCTAGCCGTTGCCGTTGCTCCTGCCGCTGCCGCTTCAAAGGAACAACAAAGCCCAAGAGTCACTTAGCACTGGAAGGATACGAGTGCGTGGGTGTGTGGTGTGTGTGTGCGAGGTATGTGTGTGAGTGCGGTTTCCGTTAGCCAACAGCCTAAGTTGGTTTGTCTCACGAGCAGCAATGCTTTCGGCTTTCAGCTTTCTTTTGTTTAAAATTTGGTTTGTGTCAGCAACCACACGAACGCACACACAGACCCACGCACACTCAGCGCACACACAAAGCCAAATTGTTTTAAAAGAAAGTCAAAGGTCCTTGCAGGATGTCGAAAGTGGAGGGGTAGTGGAGGGCGAAGACCAAGTCGAAGACTTTGGCCGAGGACATGGCAAATAGGTGGCTCGGGCGGGCAAAACTTTTTCAAACTAAACAAGTCATGCACATTTTTCGGCCTTGCTAGGGCCATGTGTGTGTGTCTGCTTGCTCATATGCGGTGTGAGTGTGTGTTTGTGAGCACTTCCGTTTCCGCTGCCTGGCAATACAAGTGCAGAAGAAGGCATTGGCTTACAAGCACACTGTCTATACACAAGCATATGCAAATTTTTTGCCGCCTTGTTATTTTGAGGAAATTTGCATTAGTCCTGCCGGAAACTTTGCACTAATTTGCATATATCACGACGAAGTCTTTTTCAGTTTTAAAGGAAACCACATCAAATCATTGGTTTCGATTAAGATCCATAAGTATCCGGAATTCTTCCTTAATTATATTTCGAAAATTACCAGTTCAAAATTTACCAAATAGTTTTTCTTACAAAGAAATTTAATAATTAGTTATATACTCAACGTATAATTCGTTAAAAATCAAATAAATTCACAAAAAACCCTTGGATACACCCTGGCTTACACCGGGTTAACGCATCCTCTCTTAAGTATGCCAGAGATGCTTTCGCTTTGAGAAGCGACACACAAATCACTGAACGGGGCAGCCGGCAAAGGGCCATAAATACCAAATTGACACTATTACACGGCCATTCACAGGACCTCCCTCCCCAGGAATCCTCCCCGTTCGCCGGCCATATCCTTCTTACCTGCATGGCTGCCTTCCCGCAGACGGCGAACGCGTGGCCGCCTTAATGGACACCTTCCAGATTAATTGCTGCCGGCGACGACGCTTTAACGACACCGACCACCACATGAACCGCAAAAAGAACAAAGCATTAAGCTCCGACCTGGCCGAAACAGCGAACGAGAAGGGGGAGAGAGAGGGGAAGGTCGTGTGTTTAACCAGTCAAAGTCACGTGTCAAATAAAATGTCAACAAAACAATTGAGTTATTTATTTGGGCATCAGGATGCCGGGGGCGGCAGGGCGTTTAATTTTGGCCGCCCACCGGAGCCCAAAGAGCGTGTGCCGGGTATTTAAAAATCCATTGGCGGTCATCCGACTAAGCCGAGAGTTACTTTGTCAGTCCTGAGGCTCAAGTGTTGAGTTCATTGCAATGTAGGGCGTTTGACTATTTTTTTGATACCGGTCAGAGTCACCCCTGCACTGAAAGAAATACCGGGATAATTTATTTATACTTATAAACTTTTTTTTATGCTTAAAGGAGAAGGTAAGCCAACTTAAATATTATGTCAGTTTCATTAATAAAATTGTTTTAATTAATCATATACAAAATCTAAATTAACAAAAACGAAAGCTAATTGTGGAAAGCCGAAATTTGTATACCCTTGCAGTTTATAAATCACTCACAACTCAGCCAAAAATGCTTTAATTTGAATTCGGAAAGCTTTTTTCTGTTAGTTCTTATTAGGTTAACAAATCTGCATACATGTCTAGAAAGATTCGCCTGTTGATTCTGATCAAGAATATATATGATTTATATAGTCGGAAATGATTCCTTCTTTGACTTTCAAGCTTTTAACTAAAATAATAATGACCTCCAAGGGTATAAAAATAAGCTATATGATAGAGCAAAATTTGCCAACTGAATTATTCATAATTATTTATGTTATTCATAATTTAGTAACATTTTTTCCTTGTGCATTGTGGACCTCCAGGTTTGCCCAATTGACACGTGCCGGCCGCACTGAAAGGATGTGCTCGCCTCGGCATCCTTGTGGGCTGCTGCTGCTAAATGATTTTCTAGTTGCTAGGCAGCGGCAGGAGCATCTCCGTAGCCGGGATTAGCCAATGACGGGAGTGTTGCTCGGGGTCCTGGGAAGGGTAATGCCCTAAGCCGAGATGATCAATTGAAACGAAAATGATATTTGCTCAGGCCCGGCCGCTGGCTGTGAGTCCTGCGAGCATCCTTTTCGGAGCTCGCTGCTAAGCAAATACAAATAAAGACCTTTGATGTGAATTTATTGGCAATCGCCAGAGATGAGAATGTGAAGCAGGGGTGGAGCGGGGGCGGGGCAGCCGCAGAGAGGGGTGTGGGCTGGGAAAGGGGCGTGAGAAACATCGCAGGGAAATTTGCACAACAAATGTTTATGAATTTTGCGGCTCGGATAAATGCATAAATAATGCATGTGCGCTCGGCCACTGAATAGGAATATATGCGCATAAATAAATGTTAAACATTCTATTCAGACCAGTGTTTCTTTGCATTGTAATACTTTTTCATTTAAAATGCCCTATGTCTCGGCCATAAAACCTGAAAGTCACTCGCCGCTCGCCACGTGGAAATTATGAGAAGGACAACGTCATAAAGTGAGATATGGCTTTCTCGGAACTCCTTTCTCCGGGCGGCATAAATTATGTAAATCCACGGAAAGCTGTCTCAATCCGGCGTCTCCAATCCCGGGTCTCATAGTACTACTATTAGTGCAAAACCCGGGTCCCCGGGTCCATTAGGCTCACCACACGCGCCACCCAAAAAAACCTGATCCACACCACCCAAAGTCCTCCTCCTGAAATTTCGACAACATGTTGCGGCTCGGACAAAAAAGGTCAACATTTTACGGTTGATTAAAGTGCGCCAGGCTGCTCCAGCCCCGGCCCCGGCTCCGGATTCGGATTCACATTCAGCTCGAAGCGCTTTCGGGCGCCCAAATTGCTGAAATATTTAATGAAGTGCATAAAAATAATTTGTACAAATATTTCATGCATTTCGGTTGAGAAATATTAAGCATGTACGACGAGGATTTCGGTTTGTGCGCACTGGCCCCAATATTTTTGTCAAATATGTTTTTTTTTTTGGTAACTTATTTGTAAAACCGCCGATGGGCAATTTGCGCATATTTGTTAATGGAAATTGTTTAAATGGCTCAAAGTATTTGCCCAAATAGACTGCTGTTGCCAAGTTCGGTAGGGTCGCGCAGCGAGTTGGCCGTAATTGAGCGAGTGGCCAAAAGGGAGGTACAAAAGGTCAACTTTTTCCATGCAACCCACATCCCTGCACCGCCTTCCAGCCTGCGAATCCATTTAAATGTGCCACACAACTCCAGCTTAGCCCATTCCCCCGCCGTCTTTGGGTCCCTTTATTAGAGCAAAAAATATTTCAATTATTCGCCAGGCTAAGCCTGGCCGGACTTAGCAAGGTGTTAATTTGGCTAATTTCACTGCGGCCTCGAATATTTCGAATTATTTTATATATACAACAATTTGCGACCAAAGGGCTGTATGTCGGCTCTACTCGCTGCGGTATTTCTACATTTTTATACTCTGTTGTCTAGACTGGGTCAAGGTTTGAGTTTAATGAGGGTTTAGTTAAAGTCAAATTGTTAAATTCGCCATCTAAAGTTCCACCTATATTCACTTTTATATAGAATTCATATTATATAGCATTTTTCTAAAACTTTTCGCTATTATTTAGATTGGTTTTTCTGATTTTGCAATGCTTTTTTTGTCAGCGAACAACAACAAACTTTTTGGTTTTTACTTGCCTTTCAATCGCATTGGCGATTGTGATCGGCTTTTTGCTCATTACTATTCCGCTGGTGACAGATTGCCTGGCCTGACAAGCCCGTTTTCAGCCAGAGTTTCGTGCTTCGACCTCTTCCTCATCCTCATCCTCGATCCACAGTGCCACAGCCACCCCGAAGTCCAACTCTGGGTGGTTGCAGGCCGCATCGTAAAAAGCGTAACGCATAAATGACGAGGCTGTTTCCAGCGGAACAGTGCGGAACGGAGCTGTAAGGACACGTTCGGGGGCGGTCGATGAGGCTGCAACAAGGAAGGCACAGCTAGCAGATTGTTGGACAAGTGGTGCCCTTGTTTTGCGGAAAGTGTTGTTTCCTTTTTTGTTGCCGGCGAGATTTTATGGCGCAGAAAATTGAATGATTGATCGCAAAAATAGGCGCAACTAATTAATTTTCGACCCTGCCAGCCCAGGGGGTGTCAGCGTTTCGGAAGGGGGCGTGGCCGCATCGATGTCATCGCCAAACCGGTGGCCACCTGCAAACAGGACCTTCCCCTTTTATTTTTGTATTTTTAAGTCGGAGTGCCGAAAGGAGAAGCAGGAAGTTTGGCCTTTGTTGCCCATTTCATTTGCATAATTTGCAACTTCATTTAAGCGACTTCAGCGGGTTATATGGGATAGTTGCGTATCCTGGGGATTTTCACACGTGTGCCGCATTTTTTGAACCTCGAACCTTGGGCTTGCCACGCCCTCCAGCCAACCGCAATGCCACTTTTTGCGGTTCACTTCGTTTTTGTCATTAACTTGCGGCAAGGATATCCCACTCTATTTCCCGCTCCGCCACGTGGAGATGATTTAACTCGGAGCCAGGATTGTAGTTTCCATCCAGTCACATGCCGACTAATTTATTCATGACATCATCATTAAGACGTCTTGCCAGCCGAATCCTTTGAAGCTCCTCCACCGCTCACCTCGTATTTACCTAATCGGAGCAGCCTCTGCCAGCTTCCGTTTGCTCTTATTTATGTTTACTTTGCGTCGAGCCAAGGCAACTACTTTGTTTACGTTGGCTTCCTTCGAGAGGAGAGGCTGCTTTCGGGCGCCTAGAGTGTCCTTAGTGGAGCATCCTTATCCGTTCTGGGTCTCCCATGAATTTTAATAAGTGTAGCATTTCGAAACGTGTGGCGTTCGTCCTTTGACTTGTAAAGTTAAATTCGCTTTGACTGTATCATCTGAACATCTCCCAGAACCGACAATAATGAGTGCGGTTATTCATGGAGGCAAGGATCTTGTTTGATGGTTATAATATATCAGGTTGGTCTGTATTTAAACTATGTATTTGTGACAATCAAATGTGGATCTAAACTTGCCTAAAACTTAAAAAATTTAAAGAGGCTCGTATTACACATTAAATATCATATCTTATCCTTCTTTAAAAATTGTTCCTATTCCTCTAAGAAATCTGTATTCAGTTTCAATTTGTGAAGCAAAAATCAAAGCTAATGAATCACACAAGTAT
The DNA here is from genome assembly GCA_008042715.1 of Drosophila bocki. Classification (NCBI taxonomy): domain Eukaryota; kingdom Metazoa; phylum Arthropoda; class Insecta; order Diptera; family Drosophilidae; genus Drosophila; species Drosophila bocki. The sequence goes on from VNJY01007824.1 coordinate 256,482, forward strand.
TCGATTTGCAACTTGGCAGTCGTTTTAATATCCTACCCACATCCGCCAGCCATTGACGTGTCCTTTGACTTCCTGCAGCTGCATCTGCACTAACCGAATCTGAAGTCGAGCTGGTAATTAACTTTGCAACACTTGCCGTGGCAATAGCCATGGCGATGGTAATGGGCCGGTGGCCATGAAAGGGAACCTGGCCCTCACGCAGCATGCAGCTTTTTGTGGCGGCCGTGGCAGGAGCAAATATGTGTGTGTGTCCTTGTCAGCCGGCCGGTGGTCAAACGATGAAATGTCAACAATGGCTAACGCTGTGATCTCCTTTGCTCCCGCTGATGTCATGCGTGCACTTCATCACCGCTGGCAGTCACGACTCCCGACCGGAGTTCGAGTCCCGGAGTCCTGAAGTCCCGGAGTCCTAGAGTCCTGGAGCTCACAGTCTACCACAGTCACAGTGCGAGTCACAAAAAGGCGCAAATTTACATTTACATTGACTGAATGATGCCAACGGGCTGGGCGGCCATGAAACATGTCCTGCACACAGAGCCTGATTGATTTCGAGTGCGTGTTCTGTGCACTGGAAAAATAATTCTATTTTTTGTTTTAATTTTAAGCAATTTTCTAGTTTTAAGCTTCTAAATTTCATTTTCCTGCTAGTACTGAAACCTTTTATTTACCGAAATATAAAACTAAATGTAAGTATATAATTTGTATATAATTTTTATCAAAAATATAACAATAAATATAGTACTAATATAAAAATATGCCTATAAATAAATGTATTATTATACATATTTACAGACACATATTTATACCCTTGCAGGGTATTATAATTTCGGTCAGAAGGTAGTAAAGCGGTGAAGAAGCCATTTCTGACCCTATAAATCATATATATTCTTTATCAGTATCAACAGGCGAATCTTTCTAGCCATGTCGGGGAAAAAAAAATTTTTACCCGTTTTTCTGAAAAAATGTAAGGGGTTACATCGTTAAAATTTTCGAAAATGGCCAAAAATTTGGATTTCCTAAAATTATTAATTTAGTATGAAGATTTATTAGACTATTAAAAAGTCGCATAAAAAAGTTATCGGAATTGAATTGGATCCTTTTTTTGGCTTAATTATGATATTTTTAAGCTTTAATTTTCTAAACTTAATACTTTTATAACAAAATCAATTCCACACTTTTTCTTTTACATTCTTTTTTTATGTGCAGTTCGTTTGTACCACGTGTGTATATCCCTCTCGATGGCCAGCAACGAGTCTTGCGTAAAAACCACGAAACATATTTGGTTTGTCATTGGACGCAGAGAAGCGTCCACTAAGTGGACATTGGGGGAGGACCCACGAGGCGGTGGGAGTGGCAAGGGGGCCACTGAATGGATGCTGGGTCCTGGATGCGGGCCTTCTGTAATGCCGAAATGTAACCAGACATATTGACAAGGGACGTTTGACTTTCTGTGTGTGTGTGTTTCTTTTCATGTCCGTACGTGCATGACAAGTGGAGCCTCAATTGGTTGTCCTGCCAAACACTCACAAGCCCACACCCAAACACACACACATACACATTCATATGGGAAGCCATCGCCGCTTAACTGCTTTTCCACCGAAGCCATGTTGATTTTTTCACTGGCTTCTGTTCACTTCGGTTCGCTTCGTGCCGTTGTTTGTGTCATTTGCCTGCCATGCGGTTGTACGAGTGCTTTCGCATCTGTGTGCCAGCGGATCCTGTGTGTCCTGTTTGTGTGAGTGCGAGTGTGTGTGTTCTCATATCCTTGTGTGCATGCATGTGGTGTGCATGCAATGTCCTTGTGCAAACTTCCCGCACTTTGTCGTCGTCGTTTTCGTTTCGCTTGCTGCTTGTCGTTGGCCTTTTATCGTTTCCTTGACGTCCTTCTGCCTTTTGTATTTCATATCCTTTTTTCTGGTGTTTTTTTGATTTTTTGGTTGTTTTATTTCTGCTGCTTTTTCTTAAATTCTTCTTCCTTTAATTTAGTTTCGTTTTTTGGGAAATATATTCTTAAGGTAACAAAACTTGGCTTGGCTTTTGGGGATTAATTTATAAAATTATAAAATATAGTTGTAAACATGAAAGGAAGATAACTTCGGCTTGCCGAAGTTTGTATACCCTTGCAGATTGGTTTTGATATTTATATTATAAATTTAAATGCTTAAAACACACACAAAACAGAGTTTCATTACATTTTACCTATACTTATTATGTTTGACAGTTACAGTTTTACAGTTACAGTTTTACATTCACCATTTTCTCTACATCTACCGATCGCTTCTATGGCAGCTATATGATATACATAGTTGTCCGATTTTCATAAAATTTTTACCAAAATTCTGAAATAAAAGAAGCTCATATCTAAAAGTAGATAAGAATATGTTGAAAAACAACGAAGTTATAATTTTTTTCCTATTCATTTTCCGATCGTTCCTATGGCAGCTATAAGATATAGTCGTCCGATTTTCATAAAATTTTTACGGAAATTCTGGAATAATATAAAATGGCAATATCTCCCAAAATTATGCAAAAATATTGAAAACCAGCCAAGTTATAATTGTTTTTCTAAAAATTTATCGAACATTTTGACAGCTATATGATATAGTCGTCCGATCCGGCCCGTTCCGACATATATAGCAGTGAGAGTATTTAGAAGACTATATGCAAAGTTTCATTCAGATAGCTTTAAAACTGAGGGACTAGTTTGCGTAGAAACGAACAGACGGACGGACGGACAGGCGGACGGACGGACGGACGGACAGACGGACATAGCTAGATCGACTCGGCTGTTGATGCTGATCAAGAATATATATACTTTATAGGGTCGGAAAGGTTTCCTTCACTGCGTTGCAAACTTCTGACTGAAATTATAATACCCTGCAAGGGTATAACAATGACTGAGTTATAAACCTTTGAAAATCAGTTTCTTGCATTTAAGCAAAACTGAGTAAGCAGTTTTATTAAGCTTAGAATAACCAACTTAGAACAGCTTTCTTTTAAAATTACAGGTAAGTGTTTTATTAAAACTGAGTAAGCAGCTTTGTTAAGCTTAGAAAAACGAACTCTGAACAGCTTGCCGAATTAAATTTCATGCATTTTTGCCTGAGTTATGAACCTGAAATTTGTTTTGTTTCCGAAAAATTATCAAAATAAATCGCACCCTTTTTTTAAATTTAATTGCAGCAAGCTGCCAGGAACTGAAAGCGGGCGCCGAAGGCGAGAAAGAGAGCGTTGGCAAGGAGGATCAGGACGAGGAGGAGCAGGACATTCCCACATGCCTCACCTTTTCTTCTTTTATTTATTTAAAGCTGAAATAAATAATAAACCTTAAAAAATGTGTTATGAGGAGGATGCGGTTTTTTTTGGGTGGGATAATTTAAATAAGCTCAATAGAAGGGCATTCTTGCGGTGGAAAATGAAAGAAACATCAAAGCAAAATAGCTAGATGAGGATCACTGACAGTTAGTGAGATGCCATTTTGTCCCATTAATGCAAAATAGCTAGATGAGCATCACTGACCGTTAGTGATATGCCATTTTGTCCCATTAATGCAAAAAATGTAGATGCGCATCACTGACAGTTAGTGAGATCCCATTTTGTCCCATTAATGCAATGTAGCTAGATGATCATCACTGGCAGTTAGTGAGATGCCTTTTTGTCCCAATAATGTAAAATAGCTAGTTGAGCATCACTGGCAGTTAGAGAGATGGCATTTTGTCCCAATAATGCAAAATAGCTAGATGAGCATCATTGCCATTTTCTCCCAATAATGAAAAATAGCTAGATGAGCATCACTGACAGCTAGTGACATGCAATTTTCTACCAATAATGCAAAGAAATAGCTAGATGAGCATCACTGATGCACATGAGCATCATTGATGGAAGTGAGCATCACTGATGGAAGTGAGCATCACTGATGGAAGTGAGCATCACTGATGGAAGTGAGCATCACTGATGGAAGTGAGCATCACTGATGGAAGTGAGCATCACTGATGGAAGTGAGCATCACTGATGGAAGTGAGCATCACTGATGGAAGTGAGCATCACTGATGGAAGTGAGCATCACTGATGGAAGTGAGAAAAATTTTTCATTCAATTTGGCCGCTTTCCAAACTGGGGTAACAGGCGAACAGAAACCAGCAGCAAGCAACTGTTTAATTCAAATTTAAATGTAGAATTTTTTACATTTTTTAAAATATTTTAACTGCCAAATTTGAATTTGAATTTAACTGCCAAATTTGAATTTGAATTTAACGACGATCA